>PVLA01015468.1:8817-25243 GCA_004027455.1 Hydrochoerus hydrochaeris
GGATGGAAAACAGTATTCCATGCAATAAGAACCCAGAAAAAAGCAGGGGTAGCTATTCTATTTGCAGACAACATGAACTTCAAACCTAAAATGATTAAAAGAGATAGAGAAAGTGACTACATACTTGTTAGTGGAAAAATTCAAGAGGAAGAACTAACAATTATAAATATATATGCACCAAATACAGGAGCACCCAACTGCATAAGACAGATACTAATGGACATGAAAAACCAAATACACAAGAACACAATTATAACAGGATATCTTAACAGCCCATTGTCACAAAGAGATAGATCAACTAGACAAAAAGTCAGCAAAGAAATTACAGAACTGAATCATACCTGTAAGCAATTAGACTTAGTAGATGTTTACAGAATGTTCCACCCAACCACATCAGAATACACGTTCTTCTCAGCTGCACATGGCACATTCTCCAAAATAGACCATGTATTATCCCATGAAACATTCTTAAGTAAATGCAAAGGTATTGAAATCATACCATGCATAATATCTGACAATAGTGCAATGAAATTGGAAATTAATGGCAAAAGCAATTTTAAAACATGTATAAATACATGGAAATTAAATAGCTGCCTTTTGAATAACCAGTGGGTTACACATGAAATTAAAGAAGAAATGAAACAATACCTACAATTCAATGAAAATATAGAAACAACATACTGTAATCTGTGGGATGCAATGAAAGCAGTATTAAGAGGGAAATATAAAGCAATAAATTTTCATATCAAGAAAACAGAATGAGCACAAATAACCTAATGCTCCATCGCAAGCTTCTAGAAAAAGAAGAGCGAGCTAAACCCAAAGCTCACATAAGAGAGGAAATTGTAAAGATTAGAGCAAAAATCAATGCAATTGAAACTTAAAAAAGGAAAAAAAATTAATGAATCCAAAAGCTCTTTTTGAGAGAATAAACAAAATTGACAAACCTCTAGCTAACCTTATCAAGAGAAAGAAAGAAAAAACCCAAATTCATGCAATAAGAACTGAAAAGGGAGAAATTACTATAGATCCCATGGAAATTCAAAAGAGCATGAATACCTATTTTGAAAATCTCTACTCACATAGAGTGGGAAACACAGAGGAAATGGACAGATTTCTAGAAACATATGAACTACCAAAGCTCAACCAAGAAGATATAGCAATTTTGAACAACACAATATTAGCTATTGAAATTGAAAATGTATCTCAAAGCCTACCAAAAAAGAAAAGCCCAGGTCCTGATGGATTCACAGATGAATTCTACAAGAAATCTAGAGAAGATTTGATGCCAGTACTCCTTAAACTCTTCAATGAAATTGAGAAAAAAGCAATCCTCTCCTGAATCATTCCTGGAGGCAAGTATTACTCTGATGCCAAAACCAAAGAAAGATCCAACCAAAAAAGAGAACTATAGTCCAATCTCACTAATGAACATTGATGCAAAGATTCTCAACAAAATACTAGCAAATAGAATGAAGCAAATCATCAATAAGATTATACATCATTTCCAAGTGGAGTTCATTCCAGGAATGCAGAGGTGGTTTAATATACGCAAATCAATAAATGTAATACACCACATCAAAAGAGCCAAAAACAAAAACCACATGGTCATCTCAATAGATGCAGAGAAAGCTTTTGACAAAGTCCAACACATGTTCATGATAAAAACCCTTCAGAAACTCAGAATACACGGTGTCTACCTCAACCTTATAAAGGCCATCTCTGACAAACCAACAGCCAACATTATACAAAATGGACAAAAACTGAAAGGTTTCACTTTAAAATCAGGAACAAAACAAGGATATCCATTATCAATGCTCCTTTTCAACATAGTTCTGGGAATAATTACCAGGGCAATCAAGAGAGAGAAATAAAAGGAGTAAAGATCGTAAAGGAAGATGTTAAATTATCACTATTTGCAGATGACATGATACTCTATAGAAGACCCAAAAAAACTCCATTAAAGACTGCTAGAGGTAATAAACAAGTTCAGCAGTGTAGCTGCATACAAAGTTAATGCTCAAAAATTAATAGCGTTCCTGTACACAAAGAACTCACTGAGAGAGAAATTATGGAAATATCGCCCTTTACAATAACATGAAATACTTAGGAATCAACCTAACTAAAAATATAAAAGACTTATATGCTGAAAATTACACTATGCTGAAAAAGGATATTGAAGAGGATATTAGAAAATGGAAGGGCATTCCTTGCTCTTGGTTAGGAAGAATCAACATTGTGAAAATGGCCATACTCGCAAAACTGTTATACAGATTTAACACAATCCAAATCAAAACGACATTGACATGCCTCACAGATCTAGAGAAAGCACTCCTAAAATTCATTTGGAAACCAGAGAAACCTAGAATAGCAAAGGCAATTCTAGGCAGCAAAAGCAAGTCAGGAGGTATATCAATTCCTGACTTGAAACAGTACTATAAAGTCACAGTGATAAAATCAGCTTGGTACTGGCAAAAAATAGACCTGAGGATCAAGGGAACAGATTAGAAGATGCAAGCACAACTAAAAAGACACTCAGCCACCTGATATTTGACAAAGGGGTTAAATATGTCCATTGGAAGAATGGTCTCTTTAATAAATGGTGTTGGAAAAATTGGCTCTCTACATGCTAATAACTGAAACTAGATCTGTGCATATCACTATGCACAAAACTAAAGTCTAAATGGAACAAAGACCTCAATATTAAAACAGAAACACTAAATCTACTGGAAGACAAGGTAGGTGGAAGTCTTGGAGACGTAGGGGTAGGCAGAGAATTCATGAACAAAATGCAAACTGCATGGGAAACACTTCAAAGAATCAACAAATGGGATCTCACATTATTGAAAAGTTTCTGCACTTCAAAGGAAATCACCAACAGAGTGGGAATAAATTTTAACCAGCAACCCCTCAGACAAAGGAATTGTGTCCAGAATTCATAAAGAATTGAAAAACATCAAGCCCCTCAAATTCAAAGACCCTCTCCAGAAATGGGCATCTGAGATGAATACACAGTTCTCAGAGAAAGATATACAAATGGCAAATAAATACATGAAGAAATGTTCACCATCACTGGTCATTCAAGAAATGCAATTTAAAACAGCATTGAGATTCCACCTTACTCCGGAAAGAATAGCTGCCATCAAGAAATCAACTGAAAACAAATGTTGGTGAGGCTGTAGGGAAAAAGGAACACTGCTCCATGGTTGGTGGGAATGTAGACTGGTGCAACCATTATGGAAATCCATATGGACAATTCTCAGAAGACTAGGGTTGGAAGCCCCATAAAATCCAGCTATTCCACCCCTGGGTATTTTCCCCAAAGAACTGAAAAGTTCATATCACAGTGATATATGTGCACCCAGTTCCCCCAGTTCCATCATTCCATGGAAGCAACTTGCACTTCCTCTGATGGAGAACATTCTTTCTTTGTATTTCTGTTTGTAATCTGGGTATTTTATATCTCATAAAGGTCACCCACATCACATATGTGTTTGGTCTCATATATGTCATAAAGTTCATACTTGTCATAATGGTCACATATGTGTCATGTGTGTCTCATGTGATATTTTCATGTCAAAAATAGATCATATATGTCACATATATATCACATACATGCCATACATGTCACAAATGTCATAAAGGTGACTTATGGCACAAATGTCATAACAGTTACAAAGAACATGCATGTCACATGTTACAATTTCACCTATGTCACATACATCACATATGTTGCCCATGTCACATATATTACTCATGTCATGTCTAACTGTAACATGTGTCACCTACTTCAACATTATCATAAATGTCACACATGCCACATATGTCGAATACATCACATATTATATTTATGACATGCAAATGTCATGCATGCGATAAATGCCAGAAATGTGATAAATGTCACATGTCACAAATGTCATGTGTCACAAATGGCACTTATATCACATCCGTCAAAATTCTCGCCATCGTTTTCTGCCTCAGTTCCTCTAAGATATTTTTAGCCTTTGTTTATCTACTTTTCATGCTTGTCATTGTACCAGCTTCCATCATTCATTCCTTTATGCCATCGGTCCTTCAACCTTGGAAATTCTTTTATCTCTCTCTAAGATATTGTTCAGTATTCTCTGTAGGGTTTGGATTGGTGGTCACATATTCCCCCAGTTCCATCTTGCCATGGAAGCAAATTGCACTTTCTCTGATGGAGAACATTCTCTCTTTGTATTTCTGTTTGTAATCTGGATATTTTATATCTCATAAAGGTCACACACATCACATATGTGATTGGTCTCATATATGTCATGAAGTTCATACATGTCATAATGGTCACATATGTGACATACGTCTAACATGTGATATTTTCTTGCAAAAATAGGTCATATATGCCACATATATATAGCATACATGTCATACATGTCATAAATGTCACAAATGTCATAAAGGTGACTTCTGTCACAAAAGTCATAACACTCACAGAGATCATACACATCACATATGTTGTAGTTTCACCTATGTCACATACGTCACATATGTCACACAGGTCACATATATTACACGTGTCATATCTAAATGTCACATATGTCACCTATGTCATGATTATCATAAATGTCACATATACCACATATGTCAAATACATCACATATTCAATTTATCATATGCAAATATCATACATGTGATAAATGCCAGAAATGTAATAAATGTCACAGGTGTAAAAAATGTCACTTATATTGCATCTGTCAAATTCTCGCCCTCGTTTTCAGCCTCAGTTCTTTGTTATTTTAAGTTTTGTTTGTCTACTTTTCACCCCTGTCATTGTAACAGCCTCCCTCATTCAATCCTTTGTGCCACAGGTCCTTCAATCCTGGAAATTGATTTATCTCTCTCTAGAATATAGTTCAGTATTCTCTCTAGGGTTTGGAATGGTGGTCACATATTCCTCCAGTTCCATCATTCCATGGAAGCCACTTGAACTTTCTCTGATGGAAGACATTCTCTCTTTGTATTTTCTATTTGTAATCTGCATATTTTATATCTCATAAAGGTCACACACCTCAGATATGTGAATGGTCACATATATGTCATAAATATCATAAATGTCATAATGGTCACATATATGTCATACTTGTCACATGTGATATTTTCATGTCAAAAATACGTCATAACTTTCACATACATATGATTTAAATGCCATACATGTAATAAATGTCACAAATGTCATAAAGGTGACTTCTGTCACAAATGTCATAACAGTCACAGAAAACATACACGTCACATACATTAAAATTTCACCTATGCCACATACATTACATATGTTGCACATGTCACATATATTGAACATGTCATGTCTAAAAGTCACAGATGTCGCCTATGTCATCATTATCATAAATGTCACATATGCCACATATTTTGAATACATCAGATATTCCAATTATGACATACAAATGACATATATGTGATAAATGCCAGAAATGTAATAAATGTCACATTTGTCACAAATGTCATAATTGTCACAAATGTCACTTATTTCGCATCTGTCACAATTCTCGCGCTCGTATTCTGCCTCAGTTCTGCTATATTATTTTCATCATTTGTTTGTCTACTTTTCTCCCTTATCATTGTACCAGCCTCCCTCACTCAATCCTTTGTGCCACAGGTCCTTCAATCCTGGAAATTGTTTTATCTCACTCTGGAATATAGTTCATTATTCTCTGTAGGGTTTAGATTGTTGGTTACATATTCGACAACTTCCATCATGCCATGGAAGCAACTTGCACTTTCTCTGATGGAGAACATTCTCTCTTGGTATTTCTGTTTGTAATCTGGATATTTTATATCTCATAAATGTCACACACCTCATATATGTGATTGGTCTCATATATATCATAAAGGTCATACATGTCATAATGGTCACATATGAGTCATACATGTCACATGTGATATTATCATGTCAAAATATGTCATATATGTCACATAAATGCCATTCGTGTCATAAATGTCATAAAGGTGACTTAAGTCACAAATGTCATAACAGTCACAGAGAACACACATGTCACATTTGTTACAATTTCAACTTTGTCACATACATCATGTATTTCACACATGTGACATACATTACACATGTTATGTCTAAAAGTCACATATGACACCTATGTCACCATTATTATAAATGTCACATATGCCACATATCTTGAATACATCACATATTCCATTTATGAGATGCAAATGTCATACATGTGATAAATGCCAGAAATGTAATAAATGTCACACGTGTCACAAATGTCATAGGTGTTACAAATGTCACTTATATCACCTTTGTCACAATTCTCACCCTCATTTTTTGCCTCAGTTCCACTATGTTATTTTGAGCCTTTGTTTGTCTACTTTTCTCCCTTGTCATTGTAGCGGCCTCCCTAATTCAATCCTTGTTGCCACAGGTCTTCAATGCTGGAAATTTTTTTATCTCTCTCTAGAATATAGTTTAGCATTGTGTCTAGTGTTTGGATTGGTGGTCACATATTCCCTCAGTCCTTTCAAGCCATGGAAGCATCTTGCACATGCTCTGATGGAGAATATTCTCTCTTTATATTTCTGTTTGTATTCTGGATATTTTATATCTCATAAAGGTCACACACATCACATATGTGATTGATCTCATATATGTTATGTCATACATGTCATAATGGTCACATATGTGTCACATGTGTCACACGTGATACCTTCATGTCAAAAATAGTTCATATATGGAACATATATATCACATACATGCCAAACATGTCATAAATGTAACAAATGTCATAAAGGTGACTTATGTCAAAAATGTCAAAACAATCAGAATATATATGTCATATATGTTATAATTTCACTTATGTCACATACATCACATATGTCACATATATTACACGTGTCATGTCTAAATTTCACAGATGTCACCTATGTCACCATTATCATAAAGTCACTTATGCCACATATGTTGAATTCATTGCATATTCCATTTATGACATGCAAATGTCATATATATGATAAATGCCAGAAATATAATAAATGTCACACATGTCAAAATATCAAAGGGGTCACAAATGTCACTTATATCGCATCTGTCAAAATTCTCACCCTCATTTTCTGTCTTAGTTCCACTATATTATTTTCAGCCCTTGTTTTTCTACTTTTGTCCCTTGTCACTGTACCTGCCTCCCTCATTCAATCCTTTGTATCACAGGTATTTCAATCCTGTAAATTGATTTATCTTTCACTTGAAAATAGTTCAGTATTCTTTGTAGGGTTTGGATTGGCTGTTTCCCCAGCTCCATCATGCCATGGAAGCAACTTGCAATTTCTGTGAAAGAGAAAATTCTCTCTTTATATTTCTTTTTGTAATCTGGATATTTTACAACTCAAAAGGTCACACACATCAAATATGTGAATGGCTCACATAAGTAATAAAGGTCATACATATCATAATGGTCACGTATGTGTCATACATGTCACATGTGAAATTTTCATATCAAAAATAAGTCATATATGTCACATATGTATCACATACATGCCATACATATCATAAATGTCACAAATGTCATAAAGGTGATTTATGAGACAAATGTCATAACTGTCACAGAGAACATACACTTCACATATAATTTCACCTGTGTCACATACATCACATATGTCTCACGTCACATATATTACACGTGTCATGTCTAAATGTCACAGATGTCACCTATGTCACCATTATCATAAATGTCACATATGCCACATATGTCGAATGAATCACATATTCCATTTATGACATGCAAATATCATATATGCAATAAATGCCAGAAATGTGATAAATGTCACATATGTCACGAATATCATAGATGTCACAAATGTCACTTATATCGCATCTGTCACAATTCTTGCCCTCATTTTCTGCCTCAGTTCTGCTATGTTATTTTCAGCCTTTGTTTGTCTACTTTTCTTCCTTGTCATTGTTCCGGCCTCCCTCATTCAATCCGTTTTACCACAGGTCCTTCAATCCTGGAAATTGTTTTATCTCTCTCTGGAATATAGTTCTGTATTCTCTGTAGGGTTGGGACTGGGGGTCACATAATCCCCCAGTTCCATCAAGCCATGGAAGCAACTTGCATTTTCTCTGATGGAGAACATTCTCTTTATGTATTTCTGTTTGTAATCTGGATATTTTATATCTCATAAGGGTCACACGTATCACACAAGTGATTGGTCTCATATATGTCATAAAGTTCATGCATGTCTTAATGGACACATATGTGTCATATGTGTCAGGTGTGATGTTTTCATGTCAAAAATAGGTCATATATGTCACATATATATCACATACATGCCATACACGTCATAAATGCACAAAAGTCATAAAGGTGACATGTCACAAAAGTCATAACACAGAGAACATACACATCACATATGTTGTAGATTCACCTATGTCACATACATCACATATGTTGCACAGGTCATATATATTACACATGTCATATCTAAATGTCACGTCACCTATGTCACCATTATAAATGTCACATATGCCACATATGTCAAATACATCACATATTCAATTTATCATATGCAAATATCATACATGTGATAAATGCCAGAAATGTAATAAATGTCACACATGTCACAAGTGTAACAAATGTCACTTATATTGCATCTGTCAAAATTCTCACCCTCTTTTTCTGCCTCAGTTCCGCTATGCTATTTTCAGGTCTTGTTTGTCTAACTTTTCTCCCTTGTCATTGTACCGGCCTCCCTCATTCAGTCCTTTGTGCCACATGTCCTTCAATCCTGGAAATTGTTTTATCTCTCTCTAGAATATAGTTCAGTATTCTCTGTAGGGTTTGGATTGGTGGTCACATATTTGCCCTCTTCCATCATGTCATGGAAGCAAATTACAGTTTCTCTGATGGAGTACATTCTCTCTTTGAATTTCTATTTCTAATCTGGATATTTTATATCTCTTATCGGTCACACACATCACATATGTGATTGGTCTCATATATGTCGTAAATTTCATACATGTCATAATAGTCACATTTGTGTAATACATGTCTCATGTGATATTTTCATTTCAAAAATAGTTCATATATGTCACATATATATCACATTCATGCCATACATGTCATAAATGTCACAAATGTCATAAAGGTGACTTATGTCACAAATGTCATAACAGTCACAGAGAACATACACATCACATATGTTATAATTTCACCTAAGTCTCATACATCACATATGTCACACAGGTCACATATATTGCACATATTATGTCTAAATGTCACAGATGTCACCTATGTCACCTTTATCATAAATGTCACATATGGCACATATTTTGAATACATCACATATTTCATTTATTACATGCAAATGTCAAACATGCAATAAATGCCAGAAATGTAAAAAATCTCACACATGTCACAAATGTCATAGGTGTCACAAATGTCACTTATATTGCAACCATCACAATTATTGCCCTCTTTTTTGCCTCAGTTCCACTATAGTATTTTCAGCCTTTGTTTGTCTACTTTTCTCCCTTGTTATTGTACCAGCCTCCTTCATTCAATCCTTTGTGCCACAGGTCCTTCAATCCTGGAAATTGATTCATCTCTCTCTACAATATAGTTCAGTATTCTCTGTAGGGTTTGGAGTGGTGGTCACATATTTCCCCAGTTCCATCATGCCATGGAAGCAACTTGCACTTTTTATGATGGAGAACATTCTCTCTTTGCATTACTGTTTGTAATCTGGATATTTTATATCTCATAAAAGTCACACACATCACATATGTGATTGGTTTCATATATGTCATAAAGCTCATACATGTCATAATGGTCACATATATGTCATACGTGTCACATGTGTTTTCATGTCAAAATTGTTCATATATGTCACATATTTAACACATACATGCCATACAAGTCATAAATATGACAAATGTCATAAAGGTGACTTATGCCACAAAAGTCATAACAGCCAAAGAGAAAATAAACGTCACATATGTTATAACTTCACCTATGTCACATATGTCACATATGCCACACATTTCACATATATTACAACTGTCATGTCTAATTCTCACATATGTCATCTATTTCACCATTATCATAAATGTTACATAGGCCACATATGTCGATTACATCACATATGACATTTAGGACAGGAAAACGTTTTACATGCAATAAATGCCAGAAATGTAATAAATGTCACACATGTCACAAATCTCATATGTGCCCCAAATGTCACTTATATCACATCTGTCACAATTCTCGCCCTAGTAAAATGCCTCAGTTCCACTATGATATTTTCAGCCTTTGTCCACTTTTCTCCCATGTCATTTTACCGGCCTCCCTCATTTGATCCTTTGTTCCACAGGTCCTTCAATCCTGGAAATTGTTTCATTTCTCTCTAGAATATAGTTCAGTATTCTCTGTAGGATTTGGATGGGTGATCACATATTCCCCCAGTTCCATCATGCCATAGAAGCAATTTGCACTTTCTCTGATGGAGAACATTCTATTTTGCATTTCTGTTTGTAATCTGGATGTTTTATGTGACATAAAAGTCACACACATCACCTATGTGATTAGTCTTATATATGTCATAAAGCTCACACATGTCATAATGGTCACATATCTGTCATACATGTCACATGTGTTGTTTTCCTGTCAAAATAGGTCATATATGTCTTATACATAACTGATACATGCCACACATGTCATAAGTATCACAAATGTCATAAATGTGACTTATGTGACAAATGTCATAACAGTCACAGAGAACATAAATGTCACATATATTATAAATTCACCTATGTCACATACATCATATATACTGCACATGTCACATATATTAGACCTGTCATGTCTAAATGTCACATATGTCACCTATGTCACCATTATCATAAATGTCACATAGGGCACATATGTCGAATACAACACATATTCCATTTAGGATGTGCAAAGGTCATACATGCGATAAATGCCAGACATGTAATAAATGTCACATGTCACAAATGTCATAGGTGTCACAAATGTCACTTATATGGCATCTGTCACCATTCTCACCCACGTTATCTGCCTCACTTCTGCTATGCTATTTTCAGACTTTGTTCATCTACTTTACTCCTTTGTCATTGTACCAGCCTCCCTCTTTCAGTCCTTTGTGCCAGATGTCCTTCAATCCTGGAAATTGTTTCATCTCTCTCTAGAATATAGTTCAGTATTCTCTGTAGGGTATGGATGGGTGGTCACATATTCCCCCAGTTGCATCACGCCATGGAAGCAACTTGCACTTTTTCTCATGGAGAACATTCTCTCTTTGTATTTCTGTTTGTAACCTGGATATTTTATATCTCATAAAGGTCACACACATCACATATGTGATTGGTCTCATATATGTCACAAAGTTTATACATGTCATAATTGTCATGTAGGTGTCATACATGTAACATGTGATATTTTCATGTCAATAATAGGTCATATATGTCACATATATATCACATGCATACCATATATGTAATAAATGTCACAAATGTCATAATAGACAAAGAGAACACACACATCACATATGTTATAATTTCACCTAGGGCACATACACAACATACGTCACACATGTCACATGTATTACACATGTCATGTCTAAATGTCACCTATGTCACCTATATTACCATTATCATAAATGTCACATATGACACATATGTCGAATACATCACATATTCCATTTATAATATGCAAATCTCATACATGTGATAAATGCCAGACATGTAATAAATGTCACACATGTCACATATCAAACAGGCATCACAAATATCATGTATATTGCATCTGTCACAATTCTCACCCTCGTTTTCTGCCTCAGTTCTGCTATGTTATTTTCATCCTTTGTGCACTTTTCTCCCTTGTCATTCTACCGGCCTCCCTCATTCAATCCTTTGTGCCACAGGTTCTTCAATCCTGGAAATTGTTTCATCTCTCTCTAGAATATAGTTCCATATTCTCTGTAGGGTTTGGATTGGTGGTCACATATTCCAACAGTTCCATCATGGCATGGAAGCTACTTGTAATTTCTCTGATGGAGAACATTCTCTCTTTGTATTTCTGTTTGTAATCTGCATATTTTATATCTCATAAAGGTCACAGACATCACATATGAGATTGGTCTCATATATGTCATAAAAGTCATACATGTCCTAATGGTCAGATACGTGTCATATGTGTCACATGTGATATTTTTATGTCAAAATAGGTCATATATATCACATGTATAATACATATATGGCAAACATGTCTGAAATATGACAAATGTCATAATGGTGAGTTAGGTCACAAATGTCTTAGCAGTCAGAGAGTACATACACGTCACATATGTTATAACTACACCTATGTCACATATGTCGCACATGTCACATATATGACACATGTCATGTCTAAATGTCACAAATGTCAACTATGTCACCATTATCATAAATGTAACTTATGCCACATATACCAAATACATCACATATTCTAATTGTGACATGCAAATGTCATACATGCGATAAATGCCCGAAATGAAATAAATGTCACATGTATCACAAATGTCATAGGTATCACAATTGTCACTTATATCGCATCTGTCACAATTCTCACCCTCATTTTCTGCCTCAGTTCTTCTGTTATTTTCAGCCTTTGTTTGTCCACTTTTGTCTCTTGTCATTGTACCTACCTCACTCATTCAATCCTTTCTGCTAGAGGGCTTAAATCCTGGAAATTGTTTCATCTCTCTCTAGAATATAGTTCAGTATTCTCTGTAAGGTTTGGATTGGTGGTCACATATTCCCCCTGTTCCATCATGCCATGGAAGCAAATTGCACTTTCTCTAATGGAGAACATTCTCTCTTTTTATTTCTGTTTGTAATCTGGATATTTTATATCTCATAAAGGTCAGGCACATCACATATGTGATTGGTCTCATATATGTCCTAAATGTCATACCAGTCATAATCGTCACATATGTGTCAAACGTGTCACATGTGATATTTTCATGTCAAAAATAGGTCATCTATGTCACAAATACATCACATAAATGCCATACATATCATAAGGGTCCCAAATGTCATAAAGATGACTTATGCAACAAATGTCATAAAAGTCACAGAGAACATAAATGTTACATATGTTATAATTCCACCTTTGTCACATATGTCACATATGTTGCACATGTCACATATATTACACGTGTCATGTCTAAATGTCATCTATGTCACCTATGTCACCATTATCATAAATAACTATGACACATGTCAAATACATCACTTATTCCATTTATGACATGCAAATGGCATCCATGCAATAAATGCCAAAAATGTAATAAAAGTCACACATGTCACAAATGTCATAGGTGTCACAAATATCACTTATATGGCATCTGTCACAATTCTTGCCCTCATTTTCTGCCTCACTTCTGCTATGTTATTTTCAGTCTTTGTTGTCTACTTTTCTCACTTGTCCTTTTACTGGCCTCCGTCATTCAATCCTTTGTGCCACAGGTTCTTCAATCCTGGATATTGTTTCATCTCTCTCTAGAACGTAGTTCAGTATTCTCTGTAGGGTTTGGATTGGTTGTCACATATTCCCCCAGTTCCATCATGCCATGGAGGCAACTTGCAATTTCTCTGATGGAGAACATTCTCTCATTGTATTTCTGTTTGTAATCTGGGTATTGTATATCTCATAAAGGTCACACACATCACATATGTGTTTGTTCTCATATATGTCATAAATCTCATAAATGTCATAATGGTCACATATGTGTCATATGTGTCACATGTGATATTTTCATGTCAAAAATAGGTCATATATGTCACATATATCTCACATGCATGCCATAAATGTCATAAATGCCCCAAATGTTATACAGGTGAATTTGTCACAAATGTCATAACAGTCACAAAGAACCTACATGTCACATATGTTATAATTTCACCTATGGCACTTATGTGACATATGTTGCACATATCATGTGTATTATACATTTCATGTCTAAATGTCACCTATGTCACCTGTCACCATTATCATAAATGTCATATATGCCACATATGTTGTATACATCACATATGCCATTTAAGACATGCAAACATCATACATACGATGAATGCCAGAAATGTAATAAATGTGACCCATGTCACAAATGTCACAGGTGTTACAAATGTCACTTATATCGCATCTGTCACAATTCCCACCCTCATATTCTGCCTCAGTTCCGCTATGTTATTTTCAGCCTTTGTTTGTCTACATTTCTCACTTCTCATTGTATTGGCCTCTGTCAATCAATCCTTTGTGCCACAGGCCCTTCAAGCCTGAAAAGTGTTTTATCTCTCTCTAGGATATAGTTCAGTATTCTCTGTAGGGTTTGGATTGGTGGTCACATATTCCCCCTGTTCCGTCATGCCATGGATGCAACTTGCACATACTATGATGGAGAACATTCTCTCTTTGTTTTTCTGTTTGTAATCTGTATATTTTCTAACTCATAAAGGTCACACACCTCACATATGAGAATGGTATCATATATGTGATAAAGGTCATACATGACATAATGGTCACATGTGTGTCATACGTGTCACATGTCATGTTTTCATGTCAAAATAGGTCATTTATATCACATATATAACACATACATGCCATGCATTCATAAATTTCACAAATGTCATAAAGGTGACTTATGCCACAAATGTCATAACAGTCACAGAGAACATACAATGACACATATGGTATAATTCCATTTTTGACACATACAGGTGTATTACATCTGTCATGTCTAAATGTCACATATGTCACCTATGTCACCATTATGTCACCTATGCCACATATGTCGATTACATCACATATGCAATTTAGGACTTGCAAATGTCATACATAAGATAAATGCCAATAATTTATCTCATAAATGTCACATATGATGCATAAATGTCACCCATGTCACAAATGTCATAGGTATCCCAAATGTCACTTATATTGCATCTGTCACAATTCCCGCCCTCATATTCTGCCTCAGTACCACTGTTATTTTCAGCCTTTGTTTGTCTACTTTTCTCCCTTCTCATGTACTGCCCTCGTCAACCAATCCTTTGTGCCACAGGTTCTTCAAGCCTGGAAAGTGTTTTATTTCCCTCTAGGATATAGTTCAGTATTCTCTGTAGGGTTTGGATTTGGTGGTCACATATTCCCCCTGTTCCATCACGCCAGGGAAGCAACTTGCACATACTCTGATGGAGAACATTCTCTCTTTGTTTTTCTGTTTGTAATCTGGATATTTTCTAACTCATAAAGGTCACATGCTTCACATATGTGGAAGGTATCATATATGTCATAAAGATCATATACGTCATAATGGTAACATATGTGTCATACATGACATGTGTGATATTTTCATGTCAACAATAGGTCATATATGTCACATATATATCACATAAATTCCATGCATATCATAAATGTCACAAATGTCATTAAGGTGACATATGTCACAAATGTCATAACAGTCACAGGGAACATACATGACACATATGTTATAATTTCACCTTTTTTGACATACATCATACATGTCGCACATGTCACATATATTACATGTGTCTTGTCTAAATGTCACATATGTCACCTATGTCATCATTTTCATGTCACATATGCCACTGATGTCAAATATATCACATATTGCATTTATGACATGCAAATGTCATACATGTGATTAATGCCAGGAAAGTAATGAATGTCACAGATGTCAAAAATGTCATAGGTGTCACAAATGTCACTTATATCACATCAGTCACAATTCATGCCCTCGTTTTCTGTCTCAGTTCCACTTTGTTTTTTTCAGACTTTGTCTAATTTACTCCCTTCTCATTGTAACGGCCTCCATCATTCAATCCTTTGTGCCACAGGTCCTTCAAACCTGGAAATTGTTTTATCTCTCTCTAGAATATAGTTCAGTATTCTCTTCAGGGTTTGGATTGCTGGTCACATATTCCCCAAGATCCATCATGCCATGGAAGCAACTTGCACATTCTCTGATGGAATACATTCTCTCTTTGTATTTCTGTTTGTAATCTGGATGTTTATATCTCATAATGGTCACACACATCACATATGTGATTTGTCTCATATATGTCATAGAGATTATACATGTCACAATGGTAACATGTGTCACACATGTCACACGAGATACTTTCATGTCAAAAGTAGGTCATATATGTCACATATATATCACATAAATTCCATGCATATCATAAATGTCACAAATGTCATAAAGGTGACTTATGTCACAAATGTCATAACAGTCAAAAAGAACCTACACATCACATATGTTATAATTTCAACTATATGACATATGTCACATATGTCACACATGTCAAATATATTACACATATCATATCTAAATGTCACATATGTCA
>PVLA01015469.1:0-25132 GCA_004027455.1 Hydrochoerus hydrochaeris
GGGAGGGGAGGGGAGAAGAATTTCTGCCTAGGAATAATTCTATTCTCATTATCTCACCATAGCAATAAGAGTTACATAGGAACCAGGTATGGTGTAATCCCTGCACTTGGGATGCTGAGACAGGAGGAATTCCCAAGGCCAGTCTGGGTTTAAAAAAAAAAAAAAAGTTAAATAGGATAAGTCACATTGGATTCTCCATTAAAATTTCCAAAATATTACAGGCACTAGCAGTGGCTGGCTAACTGTTTTTAAAAATTAAGTCTGACTAACACATAGCTATAGTACTACCATTACTGCTCTGGTGTAACAATAACATTGTTGAGTAGCTGTGATAGATCACATGGCTTGCAAAGACTAAATGTTTCCTATGACGTGTTTTACAGGACAAATTTGCCGATCCTTGCCCTAAAGCATAGAGGTCTTTCCATTTTCACCTAGGAGACATTAAGCTAATTCCTAATTTTACAAGTCTCAAAAAAAGTACTATCTTAAAGGATTCTAAAAGCTGGGCCTAGTGGTACACTCTGGGAGCCTGAGGCAGGAGGATCACAAATTTGATCCCAAACTGGGCAATTTAGGGACTTAGGGAGATCCTGTCTCAAAATTTAAAACAAAATAAAAAGGGCTGGAACATAGCTCAGGGGGAGGGCCCTAGGCTCAAACCTCAGAACTTCCCCACCCACAAAATAAAGGAGCAGTATGAGGATTAAATGGAGTATTTCAAGTATACTGCCTAACATTTCTAGTGCATACTCAAATAAGGGTTAGTATTTTATTTTATTAAGTATTAACAATCTTATCAGGATTATCTTTTCAACATACAAAATACGTCACTATTTCCTTCTTTATAACCTTTTAATAGCTGCCTTCTGCTTATGGAATACTGTCAAAATTCCTTACCACAGCAGTTAAAACTCCACAACAAGCTGAGCAAGGTGGTGGCACACACCTGTGATCCCGGCACCCAGGAAGCTAAGGCAGGAGGATCACTGTGAGTCTGAGACTTTCCTGGGCTACACAGAGAGTTCCAGGCCAGCCTGTACTACACAGTGAGACCCTGTCTCAAAGAACAAAAAATACAGTATGCTCCAGCTTATCTTTGAAACCTCGCATTTTCCCATGGACATTATGCTTTATCTTTCTCTAATCCCCTCTGGCTCTACCCCTGCAGCCTACAAACATATTTAAATTTCCCCCATTTTAAAAAACCCTTTCTGGCTGTCGTGGCTTTCCTCACAGTAGCCCACCTGCATCCTCCAGAGTGTTCTTTCATCTTGCTTTTCCTCTTACACAGCCCAAGCTTGCTCTACAGAGCCAGTTTCTCCTTCACTTTTCACTTTTACTTTTTCAAATAAACTTTGCCACTGCTTTATAAAAAATCCTTCTTTTGCCTGCTCCCTTATATATCACCTTAATTCACTCTTCAATTGTGACCAAATTTTAAGTTACAATCTCTGTCTATAGTTCTTCAACTTTGATTGATTCCTAAACTCATTATTATCTGCCTTGTGGCCACATCACTTTTTTGTAACTTTCATTGCAGAAAGTTTACTACAGTCTTCTCTGTGAAGCTGTTGGTTTTGAAAAAGCTTTTGCAGTGGATCACACAGCTCCACGTTCAAATTCCTTGGCATGTTACTCAGCATGTGATTAGAAATAATAATCACCAAATAAGCTACACAAGGTAAGCCCAAAGGAAGGAACATTCAGTAGCAGGTACAAGACTGGAACGCCAAGAAATAATATTTGATTTTATTTAATCAAGTATTTATAAAGAAGCCAGGCATTAGGGTTCTATGACAAAAAACAATGGCTGTATTTCAAAATCTGGATCTTCCAGAAGTTGAAATCTGTTGGTTGTGATATACTCTTGCTTCTCTTCCTCGCAGGCCTCTGTCATCATGAGCATACTCTTCAGAGGAGTCACAGATAGCAGCACATTTAGGCAGGCTGGCTTCACACGACAATTTTCTGTTGGCCATCTTCCTCGCCCCCTACTGATGTCCCCGTACAACTGTGTCACACATTCTACTTTTTTCTTTCCATTTACTCTGCTTCTATGAGCAGCTTTTCTGCCTGACCTCTCCCACATCACTCCTTACACAAATCACCACCACCACCAACTCTTTGGTGTCAAAGAGCTGGCCAGCTATGACAGATACTAGCTTTATACTGGCAGAGGAGCTTGAGAAAGGTTAATCATGCCAACTGCTATAAATAGAATGTATTTTAAAGGGGAAATATTACTCATCCTTGATAAGGAACTGGTATGTGTCTAGAAAAAAAGCATATAATATCAACAGAAAGTTTTTTCTTCAATTGCTATTGCTAATTAAAATCTAAATTGTAGATGAATCCCCAAATATTTTTTAGTACACAATAAGACCTAAAGTATTATTCCTGAATTCTGAATGATTCTCATTCTCCAACCCCATCTCCACAGTTAGCTAGAATTACTGAGTCAGGAAAAAAAAGTGTTTTTCTTTCTGATTTTTTGAGACTGGGTCTTGGTGTACAGTCCAGGCTGGCACTTGAGAGTCTGAGGCAGGAGGATTGCTGTGAGTTCAAGGCCAACCTGGACTACATAAGAGAGTTCAAGGCCAGCCTCCACTACATAGCAGGACCCTGACTCAATAAATAAATAAATAAATAAATAAATAAATAAATAAATAACAGGTGACAGTAGGCCCCAGAGTTTGTGATCTTAAATCATGTGACATTACATCTCATACAGTTATAAAAAGGACATAAAGATGAATTAGACAAGACATAGATCTCTTCTCTATGAAACTACTGGCTGCTTAAGAAGGTTTTGTGGTAGATCACACAGATTCTAATTAAAGTCCAAATTCCTTAGCATGTTATTCAAAGATCTCACTCAAATTTATCTTATCTCCTTATATATACACCTACATTCTCTATGTTTTAGTTATGTAACTTGCCGATCCTAAATATGACCTGATTATCCAGTTTCATATTGTTGCTAGAATGAGTCTCTGTTTCTAGCATTCATTTTTCAAAGCTTTACTACTTCTTAAAAACACAACTCAAGAACACCTTCAAATAATAACAACAAGCATTTATACAGCATTTTATGCCTGGCATTGCTACATATTAAATCATTAAATTCCTAAAACTGATCTTTGGGGTTGTTTATAATAATCTCTAATCTGGAGACATAATTTCAAATATTCCTCTGATCCTTCCAATCGAAATTAATCTTTCTCCTCTGTAGTCTATTTTGAAATCTCTCTCATAAAATTTATCATGCCTATCTTCTAAATCAAGTTTAATGTATACTTATTTCTTTTACTAAATTAGATTCTCAAGGGTAGGGATCCATGTATAAAAAAAGTGTCTACTTAGTCTTCAAATTATTTCCCTTTTCCTTATGAAGTAGACTGTATTTCCCAGTGTTCATTATAGTAAGTTATGACCATAAAACTGAGTTCTAGTTCAGCAGTACAGGAACAGAATGAATTGCTCTGTCACATAAAACTTCAACACTCTCTTCCATACACTTTTTTCGTCTGCCAGCAGATGCAGAAGTTCTGTTGGAGCCAGGTGTGGCAGCACACACCTATAATCTCAGCACTCAGTAGGCTGAGTCAAAAAGATCACCAGGAGTTTGAGGCCAGCCTGGACTACACAGCAAGACCCTGTCTCAAGAAAAAGAAGATCCAATAGACAGAGTTTATCCTGGATGAAAAAGAGCTCCCCTTTCATCTCTATACAATGTGCATTTAAGTGACACAGGAGTAAGCCTTTAAACCAGCAAGATTTTGGACAGCCTATTACAGAAGTCAGCCACCTACACTACAAAATATTGTGTAGTCTGGCATCTCTATACACTTAAACACTGCCTGTTCACAGTGCTCAGTAATATTTACTAAATGTTTGTGCTCACTTCAGCAGCACATATACTAAACTTGGGGATATAGGGGAGATTAGCACAGCCCCAACACAACACTAACATGAAAATTCATGAAGCATTCCATAATTTAAAAAAAATATTTACTGAAGTCACATGCTTGTAATCCCAGCACTTAGTTGTCTGAGGCAGGAGGATCACTGCGAGTTTGAGACCAGTTTGGGCTACAAAGCGAGTTCAAGGCCAGCCCAAACCTACATAGTGAGACCCTGTCTCAAAAGAGAACCTCCCCACCAAAAAAAAAAAAAAAAAAAACTGGATTTAAAACTTGAAATTTGTTTTCCAAGGCAGAATCTCCCCTAAACTCTACTATTGGCTAGCAATCTCAACATGGGGAATGAGCAACATTATGTACTGGAACACAGGAAGAAAATTACATTAAAAAGACAAGTTTCGCTCTCCTGATATCTAACTATAAAATAATCGTAGCAGGTAGGCAATTATCCTAATGAGATACTGTGGTAGATGACAAATGGTCTCCAAGAGATGTTTATATCCTAATCCCCAGAACCTGTTAGTGATACTGGAAAGCAAAGGAGGCAGGGAGAGAACAAAGTTGCTAGTCCACTAACTTTAAAACAGATTATCCTCAATCATTAAGCTGGGTCTCTGTACTATAAGGATCCTTGCAGGCAGAAGAGGGACACAGAGGCACAAGGCACCAGTGCTGGCTGTGAGAATGGAAGGAGGCTACAGTCAATCAATGGGCGCAGCCACTAACAGCTGAAAAGAATGAAGGAAAGCCTTGGAAAAGGAACGAAGCCCTGTAGACATGACTTTACCCCAGGGGACCTATGTCAGACTTCTGACCCACACAGCTGAAAGAGTGAATTTGGTTGTTTTTAACTACTAGGTTTGCGGTAATTTATCGTGGTAGCCACAGGGAGCTAAAAATAGGTACATAACCAAAAAAAAAAAAAAAAAACTGTACACGTCACTATCCTGCATTATAACATTCACAGATCTAAGGTAGTTTTGGGGCTCTGACTCTTTCTAAATAAGCAAGGAAAATGACACTAAGGTGTTCCTGCACGGCATTCACATTTCATCACATATTTATTGAGCTCACAGGTCTGTATACAGTTCAGAGTTTAAGTGTCAACCTTTCCCAAATGTTTATTATCTAAACAGCACAGAGAAGAGGGCATATGGAGTGAGGATAAAACACCTTGAGCTGCTCTCATCCTGATTCAAAACAAAACAAAACAAAACAAAACACAACACAACACTAATGCTACTGTTACCAATGATAGACTTGCACCTGGAGTTTTGTAGCCATTGCATCAAGATGTCAGGAAAATTATTAAGTATTGCTCACCTATGATTAGCGCTCTGTATGTATCACCTGAGAAGAAATTGCCTTGGTGTTACCATATAGGAAAATGAGGTTCAGTGGACTGAAGTGACTTAACAATGACTGAAGAGGATACTGGACTGTAGGCATTTGGATTCAAAGCCTATGTTGTGCCCCCTGACAGTAAGAAAGAAAAATGGCCAATACTTCAATAACAACTTCATTTAAAAAAAAAAAAAAGTACTGGGAAGGGTTGTAGCTCAGTGATAAAATACATGCTCAGTAGTGAACCTAGGTTCACTCCCTAGCACACACACAGACCTATCACACACACACACACACCACACAAAATTTCACATATGAATCAATGAAAATTTCACTGATTTGCTTCACACTCTCTTCTGCTACACTTTTGTGGGATAAGCACCATCCACATTGTAAGTTTCTTCTAACTTGTACTGGTCCTTCCAGAAAAAATGGCTGACTCCAAACATTACAGCGAGCCACACATGTGTGATCCCAGCACTCAGAAAAAATGCCACAAGTTTGAGGCCAGCCTGTGCTACTGAGTGAGTCCAGAACCAATCTGAACTACACAGCTAGACCCTGTCTCATAAAAAATGGGAGAGGTTTTATAGTGAAGCTGGGGGTTTGGTTCAAAAGGAGAGTGCTTGCCTAGCATATGCAAGACTCTAGGTTTTTCCCGGGCACTACAACAAACAAACAAATAAAATAAAGGTTAGAGTAATGACAATTTCCAGAAAATAAAATAATTTAAAAAATAGCTGGGCATGGTGATGAAGCCTACAGTCCCAAACTACGAGTCTGAGATAGGAGGATCACAAGTTTGAGTTCAGTGCAGGCAATTTAGCAACTTGGTGAGAACCTGTCTTAAAAAAAAAAAAAAGTAGGGGGGTTGGTTGTGGCCCTGTGGGAAGGTCCTGGGTTCAATTCTGGGGGTGGAGGTAGGGGTAACTTTCGACGTAATTTTTTTTTTAGTTGATTTCCTCTCACAGTTTTGGAAGGGATCTGTAACATACTCCACCAGACTCTACTAAGCTTCAGTGTGTGGCTAAAATGAAATGCTTTTCATTTTACTCCCAAATAAAGCAAAGATGCCATCACTCCAACTAGAAAGACTTAACCAGTATTTTTTTAAAAAGAAGAGAATGTACAATGGCACAAATCTCAAGTTTCAAAAG
The DNA here is from genome assembly GCA_004027455.1 of Hydrochoerus hydrochaeris. Lineage (NCBI taxonomy): Eukaryota > Metazoa > Chordata > Mammalia > Rodentia > Hydrochaeridae > Hydrochoerus > Hydrochoerus hydrochaeris. Next base: position 6,428 of record PVLA01015469.1, read on the forward strand.
AACCATGAATTTAGATCCATAAAAAGGCAGTAACAGCCTTGGGTAAGGCTTGCTGCAGTTCAGACATGTTTTGGAACCATTACATCACAGAAAACTGGTTGTGCTAGGTCCTAGATACGAGAACTCCTAAGGAAAAATTCAGCTGAACAGACGTTAACCATTAGAGCCTCACATCAGGTGAAACTGAACTGAGCTAGCTCAAATCTTGTTTTCTGCCTTTTTTTTTTTTTTTTTTTGGTCTTCTTTCAGACAATTTCACTGTGTAACCCAGGCTGGCCTTGAACTTGTGATGACCCTTCCGCCTTGGCCTTCTGAATGCTGGGATTACAGGCATGTGCCACCACACCTGGCTGTCCAAAACTTTTATAGCCCAAGCTTAGCATCACCAATGGCAGAATTAACACTGCTTGACAATCAGTGTCAGCAGCACTACACGTAATAAGAGGATCAACCAAGTTCTTGGTTTAATTTTACTTTTTTTAGTGAAATAATACAAAAATCTTAAAAGTTAAAATTAGGGTCAGTTACATAGCTCAGAGGTAGAGTGATATCTAGAATGTAAAAGGCCCTGAGTTGGATCCCCAGGTACAGAAAGAACAAAGGGAGGGAGGGAAAGAGGGAGGGAGGGAGGGAGGGAAAGAGGGAGGGAGGGAGGGCAAAAGAGAGACAGACAGAGATAGGGAGAAAAAAGAAATCCATTTAATAAATATCTTAACACCCTAGACTTCTAGGAGGAAATACCTTCTCTATCTTGAATAACAACTGAAATTAAACTGAGGTGAAGAATGAATTCCTTCTGTAACTATTTTAACAAAAAAACTGAAACCAAGCAGTGACTATAAAAAATTATCAAAATCCAGCCGGCGTGGTGGCTCCTATCTGTAATCCCAGCACTTGGAAGGCTGAGGCAGGAGGATCATTGCAAGTTCGAGACCCCCAGCCTGGGCTACAAAGTGAGCTCAAGGCCAGCCTGAACTGCATAGCGAGACCCTGTCTCAAAAAGACAAAAAATAAATACATAAAAAATTCAAAATCCCTTTTAAAAAAAATTCAAGGAGTTTAGAAGAGAGATAGTATTCACAAACCAAAGCATCTAAACTGTGTTCCCCACATCTTGAAAAGTTTCCTTTTTCTCAAATTTATTCTTTATTGTAACATTACTTATAAACTTACACCAAAATAACAATTTATATGAACATACACTCATGTAAAAATACTCTCACAATGATTACTTGTCCCTCTCCCAAAGAGCAAGAAATGGATAGACAAAATTTCCTTTTAATGAGCACAGATCAAGTAATTACTATGAGTAATACATGAGTTTCCATAGGAAAACACAATTTTAGGGGGGCCAGGGCTGTTGAGAGACAAAATCTCACTACACAGTTCAGTCTAGCCTTGAATTTGTGGAGACACTCCTGCCTCAGCTTCATGGATGCTAGGGTTACAGGCCTGCACCACCACATGTAGAAGAATTAAATGTTTTTGTTGTTGTTTGCAGTGTGAAGGATCAAACTCAGCATCTCATACATTCTAGACATGTTCTACCAATGAGCTACGTCACAGTTCTATTTTTGGTTTTGTTTTGTTTTTACTGCTTACTTGTCACATATATACTAAGAACAGTGCCAGGCAAAGGGGATTAAAAGGGTAGTAAAGAAATAAACACAATGGTCCTTTGTTGAGGAAGTTCACAAATAAACCAGGCAGCGTGTGGCTGAAATCCCAGCATTTGGAAAGCTGAGGCAGGAGGATTGCCAGTTAAACATAGCAAATTTGAAGACAAGCTGGGTTACACAGAGATCTTGTTTCAGAAAGGGTGGAGGGGACATAAAGAATGATTGTCATACAGAACATTTACTAAGCACTTGATGCATCAGAAATAAAAAACTTTTAGTGCTTACCTCATTTAATCCTTACAAAACCAGATGTGATAGGCACTATTACTCTCTCCATTTTAAGGGCACTGAAGAGAGGTTAAGTGGCTTACCCAACAGCACACAACTAGCAAATGGCAGGGTCAGGACTGGATCCTTAAACTTCAAGCTGACAGCGGTGGCTCACAGCTGTGACTCCAGAACTAGGGGTAAATGGTAGAAGGGCTCAGGCCAGAGGATCAGCCTGGGCTACACAGACAGTTCAAGGCCAGCCTGGGGTAGATGGCCAGGCTATTTTAAAAACAAAAACAGACCAGGGATTTAGCTCAGTGGCATAAGTGCCTGCCTGGCAAGCATAAGATCATGAGTTCGATCCCTAGTACCAAAAGAAAAAAAAACAGACAAAAATACTTTAAGCTATAAAGGCCTCAATATATGGTGCTTCAGATTATAAAAATAAAAAATACTTAAGATTTAATGCTGCCAGATGTGGCAGTCCACCCCTATAATTCCTGTACTCTCAGAGGCTGAAATGAACAGTCCCAAATTTGAGATCCACCTGGGAAACTCTGCAACTTAGCCAGAGACTGTTTTAACACAAAAAATGCTCAGTGCGAAGGCCCTGGGTTGAAGCCCCAGTACCAATGGGAGGGTGCAGATTTAATGCCTTTGCACTGCAATGAACTCTTTATGTTCATTATTTCATTTAATCTTCTCGTCAACCTTACACTATATTATTACTACTCCCTACTTCAGAGAAAACTGAGGTTGCAGAGATTATATAAGATCCTCCACTATTAAAAGGCAAACATCATGAACTTGTCTTAATTCCAGATACATTTATAACTGCTAACTTGCTATCCCCAAACTCTCATTTTTAAAACCTGTCCTTCAGCAAGTCTTCCCAGTGCAGTTATTGGCAATACAATTCTTCCGGTTGTTCCAGTCAAAACCCCCCTCATTCCACCTTCGCTTGTGCTGATATCCTAAATCCTAATCTGTTGGGAAATCCCATTGCCTCTTTCAAAATTATCCAGACTCTGGCTAGTCCCATCCACCTCCAGTGCTAACACATGGCCCAAGCCTCATAGATTTCATGTCTCACATATCTTCAAACAAACACAATGAGAAATAACAGTTCCTGCAGTCCCTTCCTACCCTGCCCAAACAACACTGACTCCTCCTCCACAGGAAGTAACACTAGCGCCGTTGTCTGCTGCGTCTTATGTTGATCTGTGTGCAGCTAGCTATCATTCTTACAGCACTATCTCTAATCTTCACTAGGACCTTCCGCTGTGGAAGCTGAAGAGGCAACACTCAAATTATTTTCCTTCCAATACTGTTATAAGACGAATTTGGGCAAGATCAATATTGAGGGGAAAAAACAAGACTCGGCATGACATTATTCATCACTAAGAGGCCACACACTCTGCAATTTTATTTCTTCTATGATTCTTTGCCTCTTCTTTCACTTGCTTATTATTAAATAACTACCAATAATTCTTCCCAAAGCCTCCAGAAGAACTGTCATATGGTTTTCCACCTGCCAAGCACATCAGGAACTCTCCACCTCCTTTCCTCATGTTCCCTCCCCAACATCTCTCCTACTGACTCTCTTGCACTACAAAAGACAGTCATCCTACAACTTGTTACCTTTCTACTCTTTCTTTTAAATATCATGGCTTCCTTTTATATTTTTACTTTGTTGTTTTGTTTAAGGTCTTGTTTTGATGGGATACATCCTCCAGTAGCTTTGTGAGGAAGAATGTGTGAAACACAAATGTTTTGAGACCATGGCTGTCTAAAAATGTCTTGGTTCTACTCTCAGTTTGTCTGGATAAAGAACTCTGAGGAGACCAGGGATGCAGTTCTGTGAACGAACGGCTGCTCAGCACATGAAAGCCCTGACTACTTCAGTCAGTTCTTCTCTCTCTCCTCTCCTCCACCTTCCTCTCGCCCTCAAAAACCCTTTTTTCTCAGAAAGCTCTGCTTCACTAGTCTAACTTACAGAGCTTGTTGAGATCTAATGCCACTGTGATTCTCAAATATTTGTATGAATCAGTTTAATTTTTCTCTGTGGAAGTGCTTAGATTCTTCCTTTTATTATCTGTATTCTAAATCCTGGGCACCATACCTCTGAAGTGGGTCTTTTTCATTCATTGTGTTGGGCGCTCAATGGGCCCTTTCAATCAGGAAACCCATGTGGAGTTCTAGAATATGTTCTCCACCCCACCCCGCCCTTCTCTCTCTCACTGCAGAGGACTGAACCTGGGGCTTTTGTACTAAACTACATCCACAGCCCTCTCCCCCCCACCCCTGCCAGCTTTTGTGTGTGTGTGTGTGTGTGTGTGTGTGTGTGTGTGGGTGTGTGGGTGCGCGCGCGCGCACACGCGTGCTCCAGGAATCAAACTCAGGTCCTTGTGCTTGCCAGGCAAGCGCTTATGCCACTGAGATATATCCCCACCCCCTTTATTTCTTTTGTGTGTTTATTTTTTTGTCTTTTAGAAACAAGGTTTCACTATGCACTTTGGGCTAGAACTCATTTGGCAGCCCATCACAGTGATCTGACTGCCTCAGCCTCCAGAGTGCTGGGATTTCAGGTATGTGGGCCACCACACTAAGCAATTTCATTTTTTATTTTGACACAGGTATTGCTAAGTTGCCAAGTTGCCCAGGCTGAGCTCAAACTTGCAATTCTCCTACTTCAGGCTCTCACAGTACTGGAATTACAGGTGCAGACACCACTGTGCCAGCTTAGAGTATTTTCTCTTATTAATAAAAAGAATAGATCTCCTAGATTCATCTTTTAATTTTCTTATCTTTTTTCTTTTTCCCTGTAATGGGAGGAGGGCTCTTCAACTTTTATCTCTTTGACTTATTGAATGGCTTTATTTATTCTATTTTTTAATTCCTAAGAAAAATAATCATTGTGGCTCTCTATTCATATTTTTATAGTATTTTTTTTCTCTTTTTTTTTTTTGCAGGTTCATAATTTATTGTACAAATTGAGTATTACACTATGAGTTGACGTTAGCTCCTCCAGGCATGGGAAGTTAACAGATGAAGTCAGACACTGTAAAGTCTCAGCATGCACAATGCCCTGTGTTTGATCCCCAACTCACTTATGTTGCTGTTTTTTAGACCTTAACTTAAAGTACCAGATCATCAGAGCAATGCTTCCATATGTAGCCAGTACACAATTCATTCTACCTGTGAGAGTGTAAGAGTTGAAGTATTTTTTGATGCCAGTGAACTAGAACTGGTTATCAGTTTCTGGACCTGCCATGATTTCAGTCTCGCCAGAGACAAACTCCACAGCCAACATCCTTCAAGACGTCCTTCAACTTACACAGCTGCCTCCATGGCCCAGCCAGAATAAGCCTTTTTTCTCTTTTTGAGACAGGGTTTCACCATGCAGTTCAGACTGGAGTTGAACTCACTTTGCAGCCCAAGTTGGCCTCTAACTAGCAATGATCCTCCTGCCTCAATCTCCCAGACTGCTTAGTGTCCCACTAAACTGGGCCTAGGCAATATTATATTCAAAAAAGTAGAAGCCTGTTGTCTCCCAGTCTCCCTAGGAACTAAACTATACATGTAAGAAACGGGCTAGATATTTAGCTTACTGGCAGAGTGCATAAAGCCCTGGGTATAATCAATACCAGAAGAATGAGGGAAAGAGAGGAAGAAGAAGGAGAGGAAGAGAAAAAGGAGGAAAAGAGAGAAGAGAAGAGGGGAGAGAGAAAGAGGAAAAGGAAGGCAGAGAAGGAAGGGAAGGGGAGAGTGCGAAAGGAAGGAACCAGAATATGGCAAGATAGTTCCAGTCTCAGTTGTTAGGATAAATAACTGACTTCCCATTACCTCCCCAGAAAAATCATCTTTAACATATCTTTTATTTCTTGCTTCTAATTAGAAGCTAAGCTGTGATTCTAAATTGTGAAAAATTGCTTCTGTTCCTTCTCATCTATCTCTCTGGTAAGGAATGCTTTACTTTTAACTGGAATGAATTATTTTCCCTATATCTTTGTTCCCTTTTTTCTCTTCATGGAAAAAAAATAGTGGTGTTTTTTTTTAGAAAATGAGTATCTCTAAATAAAAGGCAGGCAACTTTTAAAAATAAATGCCAAGCCAGGAGCAGTGGCAAATGCCTTCTGAGGCAGGAGGATCACCAAGTTTGAGGTCAGCATGGGCTACATATGGTAATGAGTTAAGGTCAGCCTGAGCCAGGTAGGGAGACCCTGTCTCAGAAAACAAACAAAAAGATCATAACATTGTCTAGTACAAAGCAGAACTGGGTGGTTCTAAGTAAATATTTGGTGGATCAGGGCCAGGGATATAAAGCAGTGGCACAGTGCCTGCCTAACAAACACAAGGTTCCCAGTTTCCCAGTATGAGTCCCAGTACCAAAAAAAAAAAAAAAAAAGGCATATTCTCCATTTAATCAAATGACAATCATATTATAGTAAAAACACCTTGAAGAGGAGCTGAAATAATTTTGAACAAGAATTAGTGGATAGAAGCCAGGAGTGGTGGCCCACACCTATAATCTCAGTACTTTGGAAGCTGAGGCAGGAGGATTGCTACAAGTTTGAGGCCAGCCTAAGCTGCAAAGTAAATTCAAGGCCAGCCTGAACTGCCTAGCAAAACCCTGTCTCAAAAAGCCAAAAAACAAAACAAAACAAAAAATTGGCAGATAGAATGTGGCCCCTCAAAAAATAAGGAAGAGAATGTGAACAGTCAAAAAGAAATATTAACTTTCTCATGGCATGAATAACAGAGACATGAAGACAAACCCTGGTCCAGATCCTCACATAGGCCTTGGGAAGCGGAAGTGAGCAGGGCAGAGTTGGGTTACAGATTCTGAACACTACCTGGAGTAAACAACCTCATTCGCAAGAGGCTCAGTTAGTCCCTGTACTCAACACAGTATTTCATTGTTCTTTTTAAAAAAAAAAAAAAAAAAGAGGCCAGGCGTGGTGGCACATGCCTGTAATCCCAGCACTCGGGAGGCTGAGGCAAGAGGATAGTTGTGAGTTCGAGATCAGCCTGGGCTACAAAGTGAGCTCAACACCAATCCAAACTGCATAGTGAGACCCTGTCTCAAAAAGAAAAAAAAAAGAACCAATAACTTAGAGGAATTGATAGCAAAACAACCAATCTTAACTGTACCAATATATATTTTTTTTAAACAGATACAAACAAAATTTACACACCTACTGCCACTATCATGCATCAGGCCCACTCTTTTCCTTCCAAAGAGAAATCTTAGGAGGGAAACAGATAAAAGGAAAAGGGGAAACAGAGAGGTTCAGCTAGACCACAATGTCTGGCTCATGCTCCCATGGGGAGAAAGGTGCCCGGGTACTAGGTGCCCGCCAGCTGGCAGCGAGCACAGAGCTCCAGTCCCAAGCCCATTCTCCGTATCACCAACAAAGTAATCTTCAACTTCTCTCTTTTTTCAATCAGGAGACTATTTCTTCAAAACTCTTACACAGAAGTTCAACATAAAACAGATAAAAGGTGGAGCTGCTCTGGCTACATAAAGCCAAGGGGGCAAGAGAAGCCCTATTTGCTCCCAAAGGTCCCTGAGGGTTAGCTCCTGAGGGAGCGCATCTGAAAAGAACAAGGTTCCAGGAGGTGGGCTGGCCCCAATTTAGATCCCATTATCTCACTTTGAAGGAAATCTCTGGCTCATACTCCTGCTTCAGCTTCTATACCTGTAAAAGAGAGCTTAGTGTATGTACACTGCTGACTAAAAACAGTAAGAAAAAAATGAAAGCGTTACCAGTAAATTATTAAGACAACTAGGAACCGTTGGAGAAATATAATAAGGACTTTGAGGTTGGATCATAGTCATGCTTAGTTTGCTACTAAAGGGTTCTGGAGAAGTGTGATAAGTGTTTTTACTACTGCGGTATTTCTCTGGATAACAAAAGCCAAGAGAATTTGTTTGCTGTAAGTCACTGGTTAGGATAACTTCCTTTAACTGTATCCAAAATACACAATGAGTAAAGACCATAGGTACATGAAAGATATAAACAATTAGGAACATCCTTTATAAAGGAATCTGCAGGTGGGCTGGGGACAGAGTTCAGCAGCATAAGCAGCTGCTTGGCAAGTGCAAGGTCCTGAGTTTGAATTCCAATACCAGAAAAAAAAAAAAAGTAATCCGCAGGGTATAATGGCACATGCCTATTAACCCAGAACTCTGGTGAGCTGAGGCAAGAGGATTCATTAGGCAATGTGGTAAGATCCTATGTCAAAGTGGAAAAATTTTAAAAAGCCCTGGGATGTAGCTCAGTGTGAAGGCCCCGGATTTTTTTTTAAGTACTGAGGGAAGGAAGGAAGGAAGGAAGGAAGGAAGGAAGGAAGGAAGGAAGGAAGGAAGGAAGAGAGAAAGACAGAAAGAGAGAAAGAGAGAAAGAGAAAGAGAGAGAGAGAGAAAGAGAGAGAGAAAGAGCCTTTTCTAGTCTTTTAAACTGCTACATATTAGAGACAAATAGCTGATGTAGAATACAAACAACCAATATCTAAGGACAAACCCACCATAGTTAACAATCATAATTTATAATTTTTGCCATACTATACAGTATGATAGCTCCTGAGCTAAGACTTTTATATACATTATCTCATTTCCTGGCTTACTGTGAACCTTAAAATACTTAATACTATTTGACACATTAGAAAACTCAGCTAAGAGCAAAGAATATTACTTTGATTGTTTTTTTGGTTTTTTGTTCTTTGTTTTTTAATGAGACAGAGTCTCACTATGTAGCCCCAACTGGCCTTCAAACTCAAGGTGATCCTTCTGCCTCAGCCTCTCAAGTGCTGGGATTATAGGCGTGCACCACCATACCCAGTTTACTTTTGGTAATTAAAAGATAGTAGAGGTAAAGATCATCCCCAAACAACTGTACCAGGAGAAGATAAACTAGGAGGTATATCAAGGAGACATCAGAGTAGTAAGGGTCACATTGATCTTAATATTACATATTTCTAGGTGGGGAACACATTTATATCTACCAAAACAAGAGGAAGAGATAAGTTGACTACAACTCAGCACTATCCAATACAGTAGGTCACTAACTTCATGTGGGAAATTTAAATCAAATCCAACAAAAAACTCTATTACTTGCTTGCCCTAACTTCATTTCATGTTCATTAGCCACATGTGCTTACTGTGCAGCAAAAACATAGGATATTTCTATGACTGCAAAAAGTTCTATTGGACAGCATTGCTTTGGCACAAAATCCTTGCATATATTAAAAACAGAAGCTATAATCCCAGCACTTGGGAGAGGCTAAGGCAGAAGAATCACTGTGCATTCAAGGCCAGCCTGGACAGCATGGCACAACCCTGTGTCTCAAAAACAGAAAAGGAGGGGGGGACCACCAGAATAAAGCATTCAAGTAATGTTTGATAAGTACGTTAGCCAGCTTTCCTATCGCTAAACACCCAATACCCACAACCCGTAGAAGTTTGCTTTGGCTTATAGTTTACACAGTTCAGTCCATGGTTAGCTGGCTCCAAGTCCAGAACATTGTGGTTGAAGGGTATAGCAAAGCAAAGATGCTCAGTTTATGACTGCCAGGAAGCACAGTAGAAACAGTACCAGAGAGGAAGAGGCCAGGAACCAGACATAGGTGCCAGGACCACACTTTCATGATGCACCCCTGGACACACACTCCACCAGTTTGATCTAGAACCTAAGGTCTTTACTCACTATTTTAAAAAAAAAATACAAGTAACAACAGTGTATATTTATGGAGCACTATGTTTTGTTTTACACATGTGTACACAGTATAGAATGACTGAGGTAATTACTGTATCCATCATGTCAAATTGTTTTTTGTACAAGACATCTGACATTTACTTTTAGCAACTCAGAAAAATACATTTATTTTTGGTGGTACTAGGAACTGAACTTGGAGAGTTCACACTGAGCTTTATACTCAACCCTATTTATTCATTTGCATGTTCATTTGACTTTGAGACAGGGTTTTTCCCAGTCCCTAAATTACCCAGCCAGGCTTTAACTAATCATTGTTCTACTTTAGCCTTCCAGAGTGTTGGGATTGCATTCAGCACCATGTCTAGGTAATTATTAATTACAGTCATCATGCTATGCAATAAATCTCAAAAACATATTCTTTTGTCTAATAAAATTTTGTATCCCTTGGCCAGCATCTCACTATTCCATGCTCATTCCACCAGCCTCTGCTGACCCACTATCATTCATTGTACTGTACTTCTACAAGGTCAACTTCCACGTGTAACTGAAAACATAGTATCGACTTTCTATGCCTCTCTGATTTCACTTAGCATAAAGTCCACTTCATCCAAGTGTCACAGAGGACAGAATTTCCTTCTTTTTAAAGCTATATAGTATTCCCTTAGACATACACATACCACATTTTCTTTATACATTCACCCACTAACGAATACCTAGGTTGATTCCATATCTTAGCTATTGTGAATAATTGCTGCAATGAACATGGGAGCATGACTATAGATCACTAGGTCAAGTGGTAGTTCATTTTCAGTTTTTTGAGAAATATCCATATTGTTTTTGTTAATAGCTATAATAGTTTACATTTTTACCAAGAGTTTATAAGGGTTCCATTGCCAATACCTGTAATCTCCTGTGTGTGTGTGACCACGGGGGTAAACTAGAGATCAAACCCAGGGCTTTGCACATGCAAAGAAAGCATTGTACCCCTGAGCTACAATGCCAGTCCACATCCATTTAGTAACAGTCACTCTACAGGCGACAGGTGAGATTTCATTGTCATTTTTTCATTTTCCTAATGACTGGCTGCATTTTTTTCATGAACTGTTGGTCATTTGTATGTTTTCTTTTGAGAACTGTCTATTAAAGTTTCCTCTTCCTCTTTTTTTCTATACTAGGGATCAATCCTGGGGCCACATGCACACTACCAGTGCTTTATGACTGAGCTACATACTCTGCTTCATTTTTTGCCACTGAGTTGTTTGAGTTCAATACATATTTTGGAGGTCTGCCTCTTATCAAATTTATGCCTCAAAAATATTTTCTCTTTATGAAGTTTATTGATTAAAAACAGGACTGTTCATCTGTCAAAGTGTGAACACACTGGAATACATTAAATATATATTTTTGGAACTTCATATCCTTTACATAAAAGTATTACATGTTCAAGGCAGTATTATACTTGCTAATAATAACCAATTTTTATTTTGCTGTACTTTTCATTAGAATTTTTGAGACACTTCCCAGCAAATATATTAAGAGTATACAAAATAAAAGATGGCACCAGGTGTCTAGGTAAGAGAAATTTGGAGGTGAAAAATAAGTTGTCTAAAAACAGTGTACATTTAAGTTCCAAAGTCTTCAAAATTGAAACAATTCTTAAAATTTCCTTTATAAAAACACACCGATCTTTCTTTCTTCTTTCTTTCTTTTCCCTTAGGGCCTTTGTGCTTGCTAGGCAGGCACTGTACTGTACTCCTTTGCCCTACAATTTTTTTTTTTAATGTAGTACTAAGGATGATTCCAGACCTCAGGCAAATGCTTCATATCCTCCTGGCTGACTTCAAATATTTGTTTTTGTGTTATTAGGGACTGAACCCAGGGCCTCTGGACTGAACTACACATCTCCAGCCATATTTTTATTTTTTGTTTTAAGACAGGGTCATATTACATAGTTAAGTTGCCCAGGCTGGGCTTGAACTTTGAATCCTCCTGCCTCAGTGCCCCCAAAAGTGATGGATGATGGGCATGTACTTCTATGTCCACCACATTTTAAATCTCTAAAGCAGGAACTGAGAGGAGTGAGTCTCATTGGTAAAGTGCTTATCTAATATGTGGGAGGCCCTGAGTTGAATTCCCAGCACTATGTTAAAGACAAACAAACCCAAAAGCCAAGTATTTCTCTTCTTAATTCCCCTCTTCCCACCAAAACCTCCTAGGAAAGTGGGTAGTGGGTATCCAATGACCAGGTGTTTTGGTCACTGGCTATAGCAGTATGGAAACGTTTAGTTCTATACAATCTGCACCTCTGTGGAGGTTTTATGTGGGCAGGTACCTGCCCTAGAAGGTTTAAAGACCTGTCTCGGCCAAAAATAACCAGTCATCCTCATTAAAGAACAATGGGAAATACAGGAAAGTTTGGAAACCAAAAACACCTGTAATCTTATCACATAAACATACAAACCTACTGACAGTAGATCCAAGATGGCCCACTGATAGGCAGTACAATAGAGAGCCTCTCTGAGAAAAACAAACCTACAGACAGTATTCTGCTGTGTTTACTTCCTATGTTTTTCCCCCTAATGACAGAAAAACATACACAGTGGTACCTCGATTCACAAACTCAATTCTCTTGATGATTCTGGTCACAAACTGAATTGGATGAGAACTGAATCAAATTCAACGTTAGGAAAAAAAAAATTCAACATTAGGTTCAATGTTGATCTTTAGGGAAATTTGATTCAGCTCTCATCCAGTTCAGTTTGTGACCAGAATCATAGAGATAAATGAGTTCGTGAACTCAAAGTGGTGGCCTTGAGCTTCCAGACATTTTAGTAGTGTGGCAAACTGCTGCTAGGGTAACGGTCATTGAGATTGCTTACTGCACATGCATTTTCAGTTTCTTCTCTAAGGGCCAGCAGTTTAGTGGGTTTTCTGCAATGGATGACATCATGTAGGGTCCTCCATATAAGGGTAACTCCATCTGTTGAAAAACATACTATCTTTTTCTAAAATGTATGTACATTTTTTTTGGTAGCCTCTCTCTTTCTAGCTCTCTCTCATAATTATATATAAAATAGAATTTGAGATGCTGTGTTTTTTGTTTTACTGAATTAGTGTTTGGTTCTTTCCCTTCTCTTCACATATTTCTTAACTTCTGATATGGAATCTCACTCTGCTAGCCTCAAACTTCTATGCTCACAAGATTTTCCCAAATCAGCCTTCCAGGTTGGGCAGGGAGGCACACACCTATAATCCTAGCTCTTGGGAAGCTGAGGTAAGAGGGTCACTGTGTGAGGCCATTCTGGGCTACAAAGTGAGTTCAAGACCAGCCTGAACTACCTAGTGAAATCCTGTCTCAAAAAGACCAAAAAGAACAACAACAAAACCCACCAAATCAGCTTTCCAAGTAGTCAGTACTATAGGCAAGAGCTACTATATCTGGCTTCTGTTTAACTTCCAAAAAGACCTTTATTAATGTTATCTCCAATTTGATTACTGGTGCAAGGGATGCAGCTCAGCAGCACAGCACCTGCCTGGCAAGCAGGAGGTTGTAAGTTTGATTACCAGTAACAAAAAATTTTAATCTTTAAAAAATTGATTACTTTTAAAGTTTTCTTTTGTATTTTTATATTTAGCTATTTCTTTGGGGGGGTTTTGTTTTTTGTTTTTCCTGGTACCAGGACTCAAACTCACAACTATGCGCTTGCCAGGCAGGCACTTATGCCACTGAGCTAAATCCTGAGCCCATTATATTTAGCTATTTCTTGCAAATATTTTCTATCTGTGAACTGTCTCTTTGCCCCATTGTTCACTTTGCTGTACAGAAGCTTTTAGTTTGATATAATCTCATTTATCTAATTTTGCTTTATTGTCTATACAACTATTTAGACCAATGTTTTAGAGCTTTTCCTCTATTTTCTTCTAGTAGTTCTATTGTTTTAATACACTAGCTCTATTGTACAACAATTATACTTCAAAAATTTGATGTAATGTAATAAACCTTACTGGTTTTGGTTTTGCTTTTTGCATTTTGTTTTGTTTTCTTTTGGGTACAGTGTCTTACTATGTATTTTAGCATGGCCCTAAACTCATTGTGGAGCTCAAGTTGGTCTTTAACTTGCAGTGAACCTCCTGCCTCAGATTCCCAAATGCTGGAACTATAGGCATGTGGCACAACATCCAGTTTAGGGTGAGGTTTGATCCCTAGTAGCCCCTCAATTTTTCTGTAATTAAAAGTCAATCTTCCATTTGTCAACTCAATTCAAAAGAGAAAGAAATATGAAACTAAAAAGATTGGCAGGAAATACGCTGAAATACAAATAATAGTTTTATTCCTAAGTACAAAAAACTAAGAGGAACTTTATTTAGTTTTTAATAACTATTTTCTACTATTTTCCAAAGTGATCATGTCCCACTTCTGTAATAATAAAACAATAAAAATACTCGGGAGGCTGAGGCAGAAGGATCGTGGTGAGTTCGAGACCAGCCTGGGCTACAAAGTGAGCTCAAGGCCAGCCTGAACTGTATAGCGGACCCAAAAAGACAAAAAATAAAAAAAAATAAATAAATTTAAAAAATGATTAAGTCAAATGAAAATATAATCATCTTTAAAATTCCCAGCAGAATATCAAGTTATACCCCATCCATCTCACTCTCAAGTATGACAAAGCCCCCTATCTATCTCTGGGTCACCAGTCTCCTAACAACAACCCCTTTCACATCTTATCATCAGTTATCCTCTTATACTAATCCCTGCTCCAAATCCAACATACGGAATATAAAATACAATCTTCTTGGCTTTAGACAAAACATTTCTAAATACTCTGGCACAAGTCTGTCTGTCCACATTTATCTGTCAATACTATCTCATCAAATTCTCAGTTCTAAGTCCTGGGGATTTAGGCTTAGTGGCATAAGTGCCTGCCTGTCAAGCACGAGGTCGTGAGTTCGATCCCTGGTACCAAAAAACCCACAAAAAACAAATTCTCACTTCTAGGAGAAAGAACCCAGGTCTGAGAATTACAGGTATTGGAGAATACATAATCTCTCAGCATTAGTTCCTTTAATGGAGAGATGCTGTATGTGAAAAAAAATCTCTAAGTAAGTAAAGGACCAGCATACAAACAAGTGGTGTTTCTCAACCACGCACGGGGGCACATGCCTAGAAACCCAGCACTCAGGAGAGTGAGGCAGGAGGACCCACCATAAGTTATATAACAATTATATAATAACAATTATACATAATTTAGTTCTATCATGTAAGAATTATATTTTTAAAAATTTGAAGTAATGAATAAAATTTATTTAGGGCAAGGTTTTTTGTTTTTTGCATTTTGTTTTGTTTTGTTTTCGGAACATGGTCTTACTATGGCCCTAAACTCATTATGGAGCTCAAGTTAGAGACCAGCCTGGACTACATAGTGAATTCAAGAACAGTTAGTCTGGACATAGTGCCTATAATCCCAGCATGCAGGACGCCGAGGCAGGAGGATTACAAGTTTGTGGCTATTTGGTGAGTTCAAGGTCAGCCCAAACTGAAAGCTTTGAACTACATCCTGAAACCCTCTCACAAAGGAACAAAAAAATTTTTTTTAATTTTTAAATAAAAAATAAATGATGTTTCTTATTAGCAAATAGGTTTTTCTTCACTGGTTCCTCATTTTCTTCACTTTTACATATATGCTTCATATCTCACTATTTTGCTTCTTTTGAATTTTCCCCATCTTCTGAAAGGCTGTTAAAATTCAAAGTCTAGTTCAAGTTCTCTCCTATAAGAAGTATTCTCTGATTCTATCAAGTCAGTATGGCCTCTCATCCTCTGAATCTCAACACTTGGAGTTTATGTTAACAAGTAGTGATGTCCTTGTTCCCATTACATGTACATAAGTCCTAAATTCCCAGGTAGAGTACAAATTTCCTTCTAGAAATTGCTCTGTTTAATATAAACCCATACACCTTTCTGCTATCTAACACTTCACCAGGCGTATACCATATCTCAAAAAATGTGCTAATCTAATTTATGGATTTAGATGAAAATCATCGAAGTAAAAATACTGTCTGGATTATTTTTTTAATGGATTAGGAAACTAATAATTCTGTATAAACAGCAAGTTTCTAGTAAGCATGTAATTTAATTTAACAATTTAGTACCACTGACAAGCCATATTTCAGCTGTATGATCTCACTGTAGTTCAATATAAGTGTATAAAAATGTGAGCAATACATAACCCTAAGTGAACTGCACTTGTATCACTTCAAAGCCTCTTCCATGTAAGTCCTAATTAAACATACATTGAGCAAAACTGTTTTATTTGATCTCATTTGGAAATACACTAAAATGTCAAGATAATTAAGTGAGAACTACTCAAATACTGATTCCTAGGAAGTTATAATTACATAATTATATATAAAAATAATTCTCAATGCAAACTGTCTTAAGTGAGTGCTAAAAGTTTAGTGTAGACAGCTTGAAGGCATAATTTTGCTTTATTTTCATTGATTTAATTAAATTCCTCATAAAACAACTAGGAAAATGAAATAACCACATCAAACCCAGTCTTTTGTTCTTGATAAATTACTAATCAGCACTAGGAAACAACTACTCTAATGAGCTATTACCAATGTTCTAATGAGAATAAAGCAACTTAAGTGCCAGAGGAAGTTGCCTTATTAAATCTAGTTAATTACTTGGAAATTAAGTCCTGGTAGAAAGAAAAAGACCTAGCGCATAGCTAAACCCCAGCAAAATACATTCAGCAAGAAAAATCGAGACTCTCTTTCCAGCCACCCCAGCCTTCCTTACTGAAAAGGAAAGGAAAGCCACTACCTGAGGATGTTGGGATGTGAGAGTCTGTTCATGAGCTGTACTTCCTTCAGCATGTTCGCCCGGTTACTGCTCAGTGTGTTCATCTTCAGAGCCATCACCTGGCCAGAAGCTCGGTGGCGAACCTAGAAAATTAAACAGAAGAAAAAGAGAGGGCCAAGTAGAGTAGCTGTAAATGAAGTCAAAGTCTCCACACGCAGAACCATGCCAAGGTGTGTTAGCGTCAAGTTTTTTCAATGTTTTTATTAGTAAACATTTGTGACACATAATAAATACACTGATTGTGGTAGCACCAGTTTACATAAATAATTACAACAGAGTCTTGCTTTCATTAATGAACTTATTCCATTCCAGACCAAAATTATTTCACATTGAGCAGGCCAGAAAAATGTTAATACCTTAAGAAATCATATCCTTTTCCTGAAGGGCAGAGGTATTTAGTTACATAATTTTAATATATTTCTTTCTACACAAGATTGAATTTCAAAGTTTCTATAACATTTTCAGTTACCATAACAAACCATTAATATCCCTTTTTATTTATTTTTTTGAGACAGGGTCTCGCTATGTAGCCCAGGTTGACCTCAAACTTGTGGCAATCCTCCTGCCTCAGCCTCCCAAGTGCTGGGATTATAGGCATGAGCTACTATGCCCAGCTAATATCTTTTATTAAAATTTTGAAAAAACTAGGGAAAATTTTTGAACCCAAATTCTGATGGCAGCCATTGGTGAGTTAAGATACCAACAGTAAAAAGTCCCTAGGTAGAATTTTCAGAGTGCACAAAAAAAGGTATGCAAGGGCCAGGGATATAGTGCCTGTCTGACAAGCACAAGATTATGAGTTTGAAGCTGGGGGTGATGGCTCACGCCTATAATCCCAGCACTCGGGAGGCTGAGGCAGGAGAATCATTTTGAGTTCAAGACCAGCCTGGGCTACAAAGTGAGCTCAAGGCCAGCCTGAACCGCATAGTGAGGCCCTGTCTCAAAAAGACAAAAAAAAAAAAAAGATTGAGTTTCAATCCTAGTACCAAAAAAAAAAAGATATGCATAATCCTGTATAATAGTAAATGAACTATACAACTGTCTTTATAAGACACTAAATTCACATACTTCTAGCCTCCCCAAGCACCATAAAAATACATTCATAAGATAAATGCAGAGGCTGGGGATACAGCTCAGTCATAAATGCACAGGCCAGGCAGGGACTCTACCCTGGGTCTAATCTCCAACACCAAGGCTGAGGGGAGAGGATCACTCATGATAAATACAGACAGAAGTCATGAACTATTTGGAGCTAATATTGTAGTAACTCAGCCCAAAACACCTTCTAATCTCTTAAACACAATCAAGTTAGATACAACAAACACGAGCTACACCACTTATACTACTATCCTTATACACAAAGTAAGTCTATTTCCGAGTTATTCACTCTTTACAGAATGCAATCTATTTTACATGTGGAAATATTATTTTCTCATTTCAGACAACATACCACAGGTTTTGACAACTGTAATGCAGCTGAGCATGGCGGTGAATGACTGTAATGCCACTAGGTAGGAGGCTGAGGCAGAACGATTATGTGTTTGGGGCCAACTTGGGCTACACAGTGGGACTCTGTCTTAAAAAAACAAAACCCAAAACAGGCAAACAAACAAACAAAAAAGCTCCTTAAAACTCTACTTGAATAAGAACTGTTTTCACTCTCAGCAGCAGCAGCAGCAAAATCGGACTGCCAGAGAAAATATTTTCTCATACCAAAAAGAAGCTATTATTCACTGAGATGTGAGTTCCTTGCCGAGGAATCAAGACGCAGGCAGCAGAGAAGTCATAAAAGTCTCAAAGACCTCAAAGCTTTCTGGTTTTAAAACAAATCACTTCACATCTTACACAACAAGAACTTGTTATGCAAAATGTTATCATTCTATGGACTTGAATATATTTTTCATGTTATACTTCATTGACTAAAACCTCCAGTAGAAAATACCACAAGTTACTTTTCAACCTCCAATAACTCTGTAATAACAGTAGCCCCCTAGAAGTTTAATGTAACTATGCAGGACAGACCTCACAGCTTATCAACAACAGTGTTGCAGAGGGGCCAGATCAGCAGATGGGATGCTTGGAGGAGGCACAGTAGCCTCAGGCAAAAAACTAAGGCAAGAGCTAGGGATGAGGCTCAGTGGCAGAGGCCCTGTCTAGCACATGGGAGGCCCTGGGTTTGATCTCCTACATATACACACACACACAAAAAAAAAAAAAGCAAAGGAAGAGAAGA
>PVLA01015470.1:0-15072 GCA_004027455.1 Hydrochoerus hydrochaeris
TGGAGTCTCCACCCTCGACTCCATATTGAGCATTACATAAAAACATACACATGTGAACTACACAAATTACAATTATCAGTACAAAACATTCCAAGATCCCCGCGCCCAATTCCCACATGCGGTGTCCTTTTCCTGGAGAAGCGATTGTCACAAGGCGTGGATGGACTAGGACGCGGCATGGACAGAAAAGGGCACCGCACTGTAGTACTACAAGTAGAAAACAATGAGTGTTTATTTGAAATTATATATTAGTCTGGGTTTTTTGTTTTGTTTTGTTTTTTGTTTTTGTTTTTGGACTTCTGCCCCATACATGTCGCTGGGCCTATAATTTCTTTTTTTGGTTGTTTTTCCAAATCCATTTTATTTCAAGTGTAAAAAGAAAGAAAAGAAGGAAGAAGAAGAAGAAGCAGAAGAGGAAGAAGAAGAAGAAGAAGAACAACAACAACAACAACAACAACAAAAGTTCAAAACACATCAATCAGGGGTTATTCTGTATTTTTTTGCTTTCCTGTTACATGGATACTATTTGACAAAAGAATAAGAAGGTTAGTTAAAAGTGACACCTAGTAATTAATGATAGGATTATTTAAACAAATATACCTAAGAAAAATATTAAATATTTTATACTTCTTCCTGTCTTATATGGCAATTTATTTTGACTTAAGCTTTTATTAAATATTTAAGTTTTATAGGATATATTATTATATATTCTTAAAATGCATAAACCTATTATTTTTAAAAGAGAATATAAATGCAAAATAACTAATTAAACAGATACTACTTACATTTAATAAGAAGAAAATGACCTCATTCTATGGAACCAGGATTACTGGTACCAAAGTCAGATAAAGGAATCACAAGATAAGAAAATTACAGAAAAATGTGTAGGCTGTATTTTTTTTCATTTTTTCAAATTCATTTTATTTCAAAGAAAAAAAATAAAACAAATTTTCAAAACACAACAGTCATAGGCCAGGGATTTAGCTCAGCGGCACAAGCACCTGCCTGGAAAGTGCAAGGTGATGAGTTCAATCCCTGCTACCAAATATTAGATAAATAAATAAATATTAACCAAAACACAACACTAATTGTGGGTATATACATTGGGACAACAATGGTATATACATTGTGCATTGCCATCCTCAAATCAGTCACCCAGAATGCAAGACATCTGCATTCAATTGTCCAAACAATATCAGCACAAATCTTTCTCTTCAATAAACTCAGAGAAATCAGCAATATAACTATCTTAACTATAGTATAACATTTTCACACTAGTGAGACAATACAAAGTTTATACATTCAAGTCTGATTTATTTCACTAATGAGTATGGTCTAAAGTTGCATCTATTTACCTAAAAACTCTCAAGTTTGTCCTTCTTTATGGCAAGCACTACCCTATTGTATAAAAATAAACATCTTTTTTTATCAAGTCCTCAGTTGATGGGCATTTAGGTTGTTTCCCAGATCTAACTATTACAAATTGTGCTGCTATGAACATAAGTACACATAAGTCGCTGTGGTATAATGTGTTTAATTCTTTTGGGAAGATACTCAGAAGAGGAGTAGCTGGGTCACATGGAACCTCCAATTCTAGTTTTTAGAGGAATCTCCACACTGTTTTCCACAGCAGCAGCACCAGTTTACACTCCTGCCAACGGTGGAGAAGAGTTCCTTTTTCCCCACAGCCTCTCCAGCATTTGTTGATTTCTTGATATTAGCTATTCTTTCTGGGGTGAGGTGGAATCTCAGTGTTGTTTTAATTTGCATCTTTTGAATGACCAGTGATGTTAAACATTTTTCATATATTTATTTGCTGTTTATACTTCTTCATCTGAGAAGTGTGTATTCATTTCAGGTGCCCATTTTTGGATTGGGTTTTTGTGTGTGGGAGGACTGATTTTTTTGAGTTCTCTATATGGTCTTGATAGGAATTATAGGCTGTAATACTGTATATTTTTAAGATGCATAGATAAATGTAAGACTTTTGAAAAAAGAGAACATAAATTTAATAGAATTAATGGAGCAGCTATTTATATAAACCACATCCTATGAAGCCAACATTACTCTGATATCATCCCAGACAAAACATCACAGGAAAAGAAAGTTACAGACCAATATCCTTTATCAATAGAGATGCAAATATCATCAACAAAATATTAGAAAATAAAATTCAATATTAAACTACAATGATTGCTGACCATGACTAAGTGGAACTCAGGAATAAGAGTAGTTCAACATAAAAATCTGACAGTGTAGTTATATTAATAGAACAAAAGGGAAAACCCATATGATCATCTCAACTGGCACAGCAAAAGTATTTCAAAAAATATAAAACTCATTCAATTTTTAAACATCTCAGAAAACTGACAAAAATTAAGAAAGACTCAAATAAATGGACAGACATCCCATGTTCATGGATAGGAAAACTTAAAATTTTTAAGAAGTTAGTATTACTCAAAGTGGTCCACAGACCCAATGCAATCGCTACCAAAATTCCAACAACTTTTTTCACAGAAACAACAAAGCCAACCCTCAAGTTTGTAAAGAATTCAAAGGGTCCCTGGACACCCAAAACAAGCTTAAAGGAGAAGAAAAGCAAGAAGCCACTGCCAGCACTCTGAGAGGCTGAGGCAGGAGGATTGCACATTCAAGCCCAGCCTGGGCAACTTAGTGAAGCCCCCAAATTAAAAATAAAAGGATTGTGGATGTAAGTTAGTGCAAAGGCCTTGGGTTCAATCCTCGGTACCTGGTTGGTGGAGTAGGAGAAGAGAAAAAAGTTGGAGGATTTTTACTTCCTGTCTTCAACACTTAACTATATTATATTGACGTAGCGACAGCCATTTAGATTAGCGCAGTAGAATAGCAAGCCCACAAATAGAACCTAATGTATGTGATCACTTGATTTTTGATGGGTGCAAAGATCATTCAGCAGGGAAAGGACAATATTTTCAACAAATGATGCCACAAAAACTGGATAAGCACATGCAAAAAAAATGAAATTGAACCTTTACCTTACATTATCCATGGCCCTGCATGTCACTGGGTTCCATATCTGTGGATGTAACCAAACATGGATCAAAAATATTTTTTAAAACAACCAGGAATATAGCTCAGCAGCACAGCAACTGCTGGCATGAGGTCATGAGTTCGATCCTCAGAACCTAAATAAATAAATAAAAACTAAACAAGACTGTCCATACTAAATATATACAGACTTTCTTCTTGTCATTATTCTCTAAAGAATACAACCTAAAGAGTGTACACAGCATTATTAGGGTAGCATAAGTAGTTCAGAGACTACTCGGAATATACAGGAGTATATGTGTAGATTAGATGCAAATACTATGCTGTTTATTATTTTTTTGTTTTTGTTTTTTGTACTTTTTTGGGAGACAGGGTCTCACTGTGTAGCGCAGACTAGACTTGAACTCACTATGTAGCCTAAGCTGTTCTCAAAGTTGCAGCAATCTTTCTGTTTCAGCCTACCGAATGCTAAGATTACAGGTTTGTGTCACCACCTGGCAGCTACCATGCCAATTTATATAAGGAACTTGAGCACTTGCAGATTTGAGTATAAAAATAAAAAAATAATCTAGTGTGGTTGTGTATCACATCTGTAATTGTAACACTCTGGGAGGCTGAGGCAGGAGGATCACAAATCTGAGCCCAGCTAGTAACTTAATGACATTCTGTCTCAAAATGAGAATATAGTAAGAGCTGGAATATTGTTCCATGCAAGAGCCATAGGTTCAATCCCCAGTACAATGACAAGAAAACAGAACCCAAAAAGCATGGGAAATAACAAGTGTTGGCAAGAATGTAGAGACACAAGAGCCTTTGTGCACTGCTGATGGGAACGTAAAGTAGAACAACTACTATGGAAAACAACTTGGCAGTTTCTCAAAAGGTTAGGAGCACCCTGTAATTCTACTGCAAGGTACATAGCCAAAAGAACTAAAAACAGATACTTATACACCCATGTTCATAACAGTGTGATCCGCAAAGGGGCAGAAACAACTCAAGCAAACACTCATTAATGAATGGATAACTAAAATGTGATGTGCGCATGCAATGGAGTATTGGTCGCTGAAGGAAAGGAACCTCTGACATACACTGCAGCATGGATGAACCTTGAAGACATTACGCTAAGCCAGTCACGTAAGGACAAATGCCCTGCGATTCCACTTCTCT
This sequence comes from Hydrochoerus hydrochaeris, assembly GCA_004027455.1. Taxonomy (NCBI): domain Eukaryota; kingdom Metazoa; phylum Chordata; class Mammalia; order Rodentia; family Hydrochaeridae; genus Hydrochoerus; species Hydrochoerus hydrochaeris. Next base: position 4,195 of record PVLA01015470.1, read on the forward strand.
GCGGTATCTAACAGTGACATCCACAGAGACCAACCTCCAAGGGCTGGGAGCGGGGGTGAGAGTTATTGCTGAACTGCTAGCAGACTTTTCGTTGGGGCTTAAAACAAAGTTTTGACTGTAGATAGTGGTAATGATGACACAATATTGTGAATGTCACTAAATTGTGCACTCATGTGTGGTTAAAATAATAAATGTGTCATGTATAGGTTTAATTTTTTTTTTGTTTGAGACAAGGTCTCACTATGTGGCCCAGGCTGGCCTTGAACTCATGGTGATCCTCCTGCCTCGATCTCCCAAATGCTGGGATTACAAATGTGCTTCACCACACCTGGCTTTTATTATTTGATTCCTTGATGGTAGCAATTCTTTCTAGAGTAAGATGAAATCTTCAGTGTTGTTTTAACTTGCATTGCTCTAGTAGCCTGAGATGCTAAACATTTTTTTCATATACTTCTTGACCATTTGTACTTCTTCTGAGAAATGTCTGCTCATTTCAGTTGCCAATTTTTTTATTCTTTCATTTTCATTTTGTTCTAATTTCAGTGTAGTAGTTTTTAAATTCTCTCTGTAATAACTTACCATAGACTTCATGTTTAAACAGTAAACAGCACAAATTTAATATCCCACAATTCCAGAGGAGAGAAGTCCAGCAAAGACTCTCAGTGCCAAAGACAAGGTGTCCAGAAGACTCCACTCCTTTATGGAATTTTTAACTAAACCCCATAGTTCACATTGTTTCACTCTTTGTTTTGTACATTCTGAGTTTTGCCAAATCCGCGCCATGTCTCCACCATTTTAGCGGCGTACAGAATACAGAAGTGCCTTGGTCCACGGACTTAATTTTTTCCATAATTCTGATTGTGGAATTTGAGTTCATGAACTGAGGTACCACTGTAATTTTACTACCCTAAAAATACTACATGCTCTACCTATCTTTCCCCCCAGAACCTTGACAACCACTGACCTATTTACTGTGTCTATAGTTTTCCCCTTTCCAGAATGTCTCAGAGTTGGAGTGATAGTCTGTAGCCTTTTCAGACTGACTTCTTTTGCCTAACATGCATGTAAGTTTCTTCCATGTCTTTTTGTGTGTGACAGCTCATTTCCTTGGGGCACCCAATGACATGCCAGTGTATCAAGGTATCGTGAACTTTTTCCTGATCAATGGTTGACTGTTCACCTTGTTTTAGGATCAGACCATGAGACTATGGAATATTGAAGAAATTGACCAAATTCCTTTGGTAATCAAGTACAAAAAGACCAGGGGCTTAAAAATGAAACAGGTTGGTACCAGGTAAAGTTAAGTCCAGTAAAAACTTTCATTCATTTGAAACAAATGAATTAATTCTTTGAACAAACTGTCTACTGGACAACTGGGGACACAGCCGTAAGCGTAAAAACCCTTGCCCTATAGGAGCTTAAATTCTAAGAGAAGAGGCAGACAAGGAGTAAAAGTACAAGGGAGAGGTGTAGTAAGCTCCACAGTGACTGTAATTTGAAGACGAATGACACAGAAAGAATGGGAGCGGTGGGCTTGCAGCATTTTAAAGGGTGGCCAGGACAGGTCCCGCTGAGAAGGTGGCCGTGCGCAGCCTGGAAGGTGGTGGAGGTGAACCAGGCCAATGTTCTGGGGAAGAACTCCCCAGCTGTGGATCAGCCTGCTCCTGAGGCAGCAAGCCTGGCTGGTGTGGTTCAGAGTGCAGCAAATGTGGAGGTGTGGAGGAGCCAAGGCAGCGCTGTGAGTCCAGTGCAGAAATGGCGAGACACACAGCTGGACTCTGTGTGAACTCCTGTACTCCAGCTGCAGACCCTCTGGCCAGATTCCTGGGCCCGGTTCAGTGCGGGAGGCTCAGGAACCCATAGTTCTCTAGGGCGAGTGGCAAGCAGGTGAGGTGGGTAAGTTTCCGTGGGCTGTGGCCAGAGGCAGGCCCGAGATGGGGGGGGGGTTGCTGAGTGCTTGCATTAGCCAAGTAGAAATCCCTGTTTGTTTTGCTCAGCCTGCCTGCTTCTCACAGTTCCATAAAAGTCAGGTGTCCCCAACATGTCAAGGTGTCAGAATGTCCCCCTATAATTGTGCTCTGCACAGAGCAGTGACAGGGTTGGATACTTTCCCATCTTCTCCACAAGCAAGAGCCTGTTCTCAGGCCCTGCCCTCCATGCCTGCTTAGCTTTGGAGGGGAAGGGGGAACAGAGCCCGTCTTTAACCCGTGGCATGCCGTGGCCACTCTGCAGGATCAGAGAATCCAGAGAAGAAGCCTTGCCTTGGCCCAACCAGTAGCTGGGTGGGGAACTTCACCTTCCTCCCTTGGTCTCCTCTGACCAGCATCTCCTTACATTTCATGGCAGTGTGAAACATGCAACAGGCCTTTCTCCACCTTCGAAAGCGACAGCACTTCTGAGACATTCACCAAGTGTGTGTTCTGCCGGAGAGAGGCAAGGGACTCACTACTGGACTCTTCATTGTCATCGGAGGAGTGCAAGGAGGACTGATGGCCTCTGGGCCATTGGAGTGACCCGAGGATCGGCCACCTGTCATGCAGGTTTCAGGGCTCTGCAGAGAACTTTTTCTGGGGCCCCTCACCAGCTGAGTGGGCCAATCACACCTGGGCAGGGACCATCGCTAGGCCCGGCTCAAAGCACCAGCCACCTCAGCCCCACAGCACCCTTAGCGATAAACACTTGGGGTTTTCACACAGAGTAAATCTAGATTCCTTTGGAGAACTAGTGTGTGCGTGTGAATAATAAAAGCAACTTAGCTCTTTCTAAGCCTTATGTCCTGGTGTTCATTCTGTCTCATGTTTGGAACACAGTATGGACTTGTGCCTAGAGAGTAAGGTGGCCCCCAGGGAGACGGCACTAGCACTTCCTGAGGACAGGTTTGCCTAATGACTATGAAGTCACATGAGGTTCCTGTGTGGATGATGCAATGCACTGTGGCTGCTATGATGTGGATATGGTTTGTCCCCTAACAGTTCATGTGCTAGAAGCTTGGTCCTCACTGCAATGCTACCAAGAGGTGGGGGAACCTCTATAAGGTGAAGACAGAAAATGATTAAGTTATCAGGGCAAGGTAACTCCCTGATAGTGGGTTAGGTATCGGGAAACTGGGTTGGTTACCTTAAGAGCAGACTGTTATAACATTGGGTCATCCACATGTTTGGTTTCTTTGGTGCTGCTGGCTGTCCTCACATGCGCTCCTGCTGTGATGCCATCAGCCATGTTGTGCACAGCATGAGGCACTCATCGGATTCCTTTTTTTTTTTTTTTTTGGTGGTACCAGATATCGAACTCATGACCTTGTGCTTGCCAAGCAGGTACTTAGGCCACTGAGCTAAATCCCTGGCCCAAGGCATTCATCAGATGAGGCCACCTGACCCTGAATCTCCTTGCCTCCAGATCCATAAGCTTAATAATCTTTTCTTTATGAAGTATTCAGCCTTGGGCATTTTATCATAGCAACAGGAAACCAGCTAAGACACTGGCTAATCTCCCAAGTAGCTTCCTGGATATCACAGAATGAGGCCTTGTTAGGTCAGGGGTGGTGATGGCATTTTTATCACAGGATGTTTTATGCTCTCTACCTAGACTTTTCAACATCCAGAATGCCATGACACAGGTGCAGCCCTCTTCCTGCTTCCACAGCATACTGTGCAACATAAATCAATCCAGAAAGCATAACATTTTCAGTTAACAAACATGAAGGGCCTTGTCCAATCTGATGTGGCTCACACGAGTTCAGCCAAGTGCTCCTTGGTCCACTATAAAAAATGTTGATTTTTCAGGACCAATCTGTACAGTGTCGATTGTCTGCACCCAACAAGTCTGTAAATCTCACAATTTGGCATCATTATTTGAGCAGGTCCTGTGCTGGGCTCCAGCCCTGTCAGTCACAGCGTGGGTGACTGCTCAGATTCTGGCTCACAACTTAGTATTTATTCATCTACTTGCAAAATGTGATGTAAGAAGTAGTCAAAACTCCACTTGTGGCCTCTGTCCTCCAGTTGGTTTCGAGGACTTCCAGCACGTGAAGAAGCGCATAGCTTTGTGTTACTGGGGCTGTGCAGGACGGCTGGACTGCATACGCCAACACTGTCCCTGCTGATGGGCACCTAGGTTGCTGTTACAAATAGTGCTGGGGCGAACCTCCCTGAGCACAGACTTTTTAATTTTGTTATTAGTACATGTGTGTAATACAGTCACAATGTTTACATTCATTGTGGGGAATTGATGCGTGCCCATGGTACACCTTAATTTCCTTTTTCCTCCCCTTTCCCTTCCCTCCCTCTCCTCTCTCAATCTCTGCAGAGACTTAGCATTTCTCCAGGGGGATCTCCCACAGGAGTAAAGTTGGGGCTGGCAGTGGTTGGCTTTGTTGCTGCCCAGAGGCCCCCTGGAAAGTACTGGGACACAGCAGCTGGTGGGCCTGAGGAGGAGACCTAGGGTGCAAGTGGGAAGCCAGGAGGGAGCCTCTCCCCACAGGAATAGGGGCTCCCATAAAGACTTAACTTTGAGGGGAAAGACAGGAAGCACCCTCAACACCAGGCGGGGGAGGTTTCAGGCTGGGCTCTGGGGCTAGGCTGCTCTGCCTGAGCTTGGAGTCTGATTGGGAAGAGGATTCCTGTGGCGCTTGCAAACCCTGGACTGGGGTTCAAGGGCATAAGGAAAGATGGGCAAGTGGGAACTGGCGCTCTGCTTCCAGGAATCCTGCAGGTCCTCCATGAGCAGGACCACCTGAGTGGCTGGGGTCTCACTACCTGAAAAGAGCCACATAGGGCCAAGGACTGGGCTGGAGGTTGCACCCGAGGGGTTTAAGTCCCTGATGCGCAGCACCTCCTTCCAGCACAGGAGCTGGTAGTAGAGAGCACTTGCAGGGTTTGGACCCGGATCTCCCTGTTTGCACCATGTCCAGAGTTGTAGATTTATTAAGGAAGCCTCTCTTTGTGCCTGGGGACAATTTGGGTGTCAGCCCTGGGCTGGCCGCGGTTTTCCCAGGTTTCTCAGTGCAGACTGGAGCCATCAGAACCACGACAGTCAGAGGTTAAACACATTCTCCCTTCTTGTCAGGGCATTTCTGACACCCCTCACCCACGGTCACACCAGGAGTCCAGAGCACGGGGCGTGATCTTAGCACTCCTCCTGCACAAGGGTCCCCACTGTGGAGTTTCCCAGACACCACAAGGGTCCCGGAGCCATCCTGTTGTACAGACTCCTGGTAGTCTGGCCACCTCCTAGAGGCCACACTTCTTACTACAGCAATAATGGTGAATTTTGGAGAGATAAGCACTGAAACTGTAAAGGATCATTCTGAAGAAAGTTCTGAAGCAAAGTTGGATGAGGAGCAAGGCTGAGAGGAAGATGAAGAACAGGGAAGGGTGCAGGGGAGAACCAGCGCCCCAGCCAGCCTGTGGAAGGTGGGTTGGAGGAAGTTGGTGGGCATCTGGGGATTGGAATTAGGGAGTCAACTGGATGATGGGATGGCGCAGGGAGTGGTGGGAAGGGGATGTGCTCCATCAGGCCCCTTTGCTCAGGGAACCAGCCCAGTGGGGGAAGGGCTCCGGGAGAGGGAGGTCAGGAGGTCAGTTTTGCTGGAGAGACTCTGTAGCCATCATGGAGACAGAGCCACGGGGTGGACATGCCCAGCAGCCGGATAAGCCTGGGAACATAGCAACTGTGACTCCTGTCAGAGCAAAGGGTAGGGCTGCTTAAGGCTGGTGCATGAAGACCGAGTACCACTTAGGCAGACTCACGCCCATTAAACAGGCTGGGTTCCCTAAACCGAGGGCTCCTCGGCACTGTGTGCCTGGCGTGGCCCTTTTTATATTGGCCAGCAGGAATTGGGGCTTGGGGAGCCACCCCAACTGCTGTTACTGCAGCTACTGCTGTTGCTCTGAGTCCTGTGTCTTGTTGGAAAGAAAAGCATTTCAGTTTGGCGGACAATCTCTCACCGTCTTCTTCTCCCCTGTGCTGCTCATTTTATAGAAACTGGGAGTACAAATAATAATTTCCCAGAGTTTGGGCATGGTCATCTAACTGAATGCTGTCTAACATGGTTTCAGAGAAAGCCTTTTTGGAAGAGATTGGGTGGGGGTTCTGGGAAAACATTGGTCTTACAAGTTTAAAGGGGAGGCTTTTACAATAAAAACTACATATTAATGACAAGTCACACTGGTTTCTGTTCTTCCTCCTCACAGTCTACAGTGCAAGTGTGACATTTGATGGTGTAGCCACCATTTTGTGATTATGAAGTAGCAAATATAAAAATGAAAACTGACACTCCAAAGAAACAGGAGTGGTAAGCTTAAAAGTCTTGGTAGTGTCGTTAGATACTGCACAAACTCTGGGCTCTATTTCCCAGCCTACCTATAGTGAAAGACAACTAAACTCAAATTAATTAGGGACACAAATGTCAGAGATTTTTGTTTTGTTTGTTTTTTGCAATTAACAGATTAAGTGATATGTCTTTCTTCATATTTGGTGCAATGGTTAAAGTAGCTGCTTGGATGGCTGCTAAAAAAATGACTGTTAAATACACTTACATGAAAATTTGTAGGCTGTGGGACATATGTTCACAGTAAAACGAGAGACAAATAAGTTTTAAAATTTTTTATCATGAAAAAATCAAACATCTAAAATTCTATGTAAGATAACATAATTAACTTCTAGAAGCCCACATGTCCATCATTCAGACTTAACAATCAAGGACAAAATCATTCAATGGTATTTATCTTTCTGTTACTACATAGCACAATGACTGCATCTGTCTGGATAACTTTTTTGTGAAAGTGATCACTGTTTCATTGACCTTCCATCTCCTGTATCTGTGATAATTATAAAGATGTAATTGTGTTACTGCCAAATTATCACTGTTTGGACTCTAAGCAGCAAGAAAGAGGTAGATTTTCAGAAAGTTATAAAGTTAATGTCAAAATCTATAGCTGGAAGAACAATTCTGGGAATCAAAAATCTTTCTCAGTGCAAGCTCTGCCCAAGTTTTTTATCCATAACAAGTGAGGATTGGAATAGAATTGTCTAACTCCAATGTTAGATGATTTTAAAAAGAATCTAAAATGCTTATTGGGTACATGGCATTTGATCCACACACTCACAGTCCTACTTCTGCTTTGAATTTGCACTTGAATTTAGTTATAAAAGTACAGAGCTCCAGAAAATGTTGAATTCTCAGTCCTGCAGGTCAGTGTTGCCAATGTCAGGGCCCTGACATTGATAATTAGGAAGGAACAGGACCCCAGCCCATGTGCTGTGGATGATGTGCTAGAAAAGCTTGAACCTTACCTGTCAACTGACAAAGGGTAAAGAAAATTGACTGGGGATTTAGCTCAGGGATGCAGCACCTCCCTGGCAAGCATGAGGTCTTGAGTTTGATTCCCATTACCCCCCCTCAAAAAAGAAAAGAAAATGTGGGTTGTATACACAATGGAATACTACAAGGCCATGATGAAGGGTGAGATCCTGTTAGTTGTGGCAAAATGGATGGAAACAGAGACCATCATGTTAAAGGAAATAAACCCATACCATGTATTCATATTCTCATGTGTAAAAGATTAAAAACAAAAGTCAACCTGACAGTACAGGAGTGACTACTAGTGATTGGGGAGGTTAAGGAGAGAGTAGATACAGGTTAGCTTGGATTTGATCAGAGAATGCTGCATGTGTAAAGAAATATCACCTAGAACTCAAGTAAGTACTGAAACGGGGTTCTCAGGGTTTCTCATTATGAGGAATTAAGAGCACCCCTTTCAACCCCAGGTCCTTAGATAAGAATTAACCTCACCTCAAAAGTAATACTGTTTTCCTTTTTTTTTTAAGGCAGAGTCTCACTTTGTAGTCCAAACTAGCTTTGAACTCACTGTGTAGCCCAGACTGACCTCTAACTCTCGTTAATTCTCCTGCCTCAGCCTTCTGAGTGCTGGGATTACAGGTGTGTACCACCAAGCCTGACCAACACTATTTTCTTAAGAGCATCATTTCATGTTAAACTAGAAGGTTCAAAATTGAACAAAGGGGCTAGGAGTGGTGGCACATGCCTGTAATCCCAGCACTTGGGAGACTGAGGCAGGAGGAGCTCTTCAAATTGAAGCCAGCCTATGCTACATAGTGAATTCAAGGCAAGCCTGGACTACAGTGAGGTACTATCTCAAAAACACCAAAACAAAAAGCCTGGGTGAGTTGAACTGAATCAAACTCACAAAATTAATCCCATTCATTTATTTTTATTTTTTAAATCCTTAAAGAAAATGACTTCGAACCCAGACTGATGTACCCTGCAAAACTGTCCTTCAAAATGGATGGAGAAATAAGATACTTCCATGACAAAGAACAGCTGAAGAACTTCATGATCATCAAACCAAACCTATAAAGAATACTGAAAGACATTCTAGATACACATAGGAAAACACCACTAAGCAAGACAGACAATAACAGAATGGAAAGCTAAGATACAACATCAGAAAGATAGCATGTCAACAATAAACCAATATATAACAGTTTTAACCATTAATGTAAATGGCCTCAATTCACCAATTAAAAGAAGCAGACTGGCAGAATGGATCAAGAAACAACATCCAACCATATGCTGTCTACAAGAAACCCATCTAACCCAAAAGGAAACTCATAGACTGAAAGTCAAAGGATGGAAAACAATACTCCATGCAACAGGAACTCAAAAAAAAAAAAAGCGGGGGTAGCTATTCTGTTTGCAGACCATGAGAACTTCAAACCAAGAATGGTCCAAAGAGATAAAGAAGGTCACTACATACTAGTTAGGGGAAAACTGCAAGAGGAAGAGATAACAATCTTAAATATATATGCACCAAATTCCAGAGCACCCAACTACACAAAGCAAGTATTAACAGAAATGGCAATCAAATAGGCAATAACACAATTATAACAGGGGACTTTAACACACCATTGACACAAAAGGATAGATCAACTAGAGAGAAAATCAGCAAAGAAATAACAGAACTGAATCACACCTGTGAACAAATGGATTTGATAGACATATACAGAGTGTTCCATCCAACAACATCAGGATATACATTCTTCCCACCAGTACATGAGACATTCTCTAAAATAGACCATATCCTAACCCACAGAACATATTTAAGTAAATGCAAAAGAATTGATTATCCCATGCATGTTATGAGATCATAGCGCCATGAAACTGGAAATTAATGATAAAAGTAACTGCAAAAATCCCACAAACACATGGAAATTAAATAATACACTCTTGAGCAATCAGTGGGTACAGAGGAAATTAAAGAAGAAATTAAACTATCTACAAGCAAACAAAAATACAAATACAACTTACTGGAACCTGTGGGATGCAATTAAAGTGGTCCTCAGAGGAAAATTTATTGCACTGAGTTCCCACGTTAGGAAAACAGAATGAACACAAATAAGCAACCTGATATTACACCTGAAACATCTAGAAAAAGAAGAGCAAGCCAAGCCCAAAGCCAAAAGAAGGGAAGAAATTATAAAGATCAGAGCAGAAATTAATGCAATAGAGACTAAGAAAACAATTCAAAGAATCAATGAATCAAAGAGTTGGTTCTTTGAAAGAATAAAGTTAACAAGCCCCTAGCCAACCTAATTTAAAAAAGGAAAGAAAAGACTCAAATTCATGCAATACAGAATGAAAATGGAGAAATCACTACTGACCCTGTGGAAATACAGAAGATCATTAACAACTATTTCGAAAACCTCTACTCTCATAGGTTCAATAACACAGAAGAAATGGACAGATTCCTAGAAACATACGAACCACCAAAGCTGGATCAAGAAGATGTAAAACTGCTGAATAACCCAATTTCTATTAATGAAATTGAAAATGTAATCAAGTCCCTACCAACAAAGAAGAGCCCAGGCCCAGATGGTTTCACTGCGGAATTTTACAAGAAATACAAAGAAGACTTAATGCCAACACTCTTCAAACTCTTCAATGAAATTGAAAGGGAAGCAATTCTCCCTAAGTCATTCCTAGAAGCAAATATCACTCTAGTACCAAAACCTGAGAAAGACCCAATTAAAAAAGAGAACTTCAGGCCAATCTCCCTAATGAACATAGATGTAAAAATTCTCAATAAAATATTGGCAAACCAGGTGCAGCAAATCATCAAGAAGATTATACACTATGACCAAGTGGGATTCATCCCAGGCATGCAGAGATGGTTCAACATACATAAATCAATAAATGTAACCCACCATATCAATAGAGCCAAAAGCAAGAATCACATGATCATTTCTATAGATGCAGAAAAAGCTTTTGATAAGATCCAACACCCATTCATGATAAGAAACTTACAGAGAATTGGAATAGATGGTCTTTACCTCAATATGATAAAAACCGTCTATGACAAACCAATATCCAGTGTCATATTAAATGGCCAAAAACTGAAAGCCTTTACCTTAAAATCAGGCACAAGACAATGATGTCCATTATCACTGCTCCTATTCAATATAGTACTGGAAATACTAGCCAGAGCAATTAGACAAGAGAGGGAAATAAAAGGAGTAAAGATAGGAAAAGAAGAAGTTAAATTATCATTATTGGCAGATGACATGATACTCTACATAGAAGACCCCCAAACCTCCGTTGAAAGTCTCCTAGATAAAATAAATAAATTCAGCAAAGCAGCTGATACAAAGTCAATACTCAAAAATCAATAGCATTCTTATACACTAACAACAAAATCACCAAGGGAGAAATAAGAGAAGCCACACCCTTCATACTAGCATCCAAAAAAATGAAATACTTAGGAATTAATCTAACGAAAGATATAAAAGAGTTGTACAAGGAAAATTATAGTACCCTGAAAAAAGAAATCAAAGAGAACCTCAGAAAATGGAAAGACATCT
>PVLA01015470.1:15172-25253 GCA_004027455.1 Hydrochoerus hydrochaeris
TATACACATTCAATGCAATCCCAATGAAAATACCACTAACATACCTCATAGATCTAGAGAAATCACTCCTAAAATTCATCTGGAACCAGAAGAGACCTAGAATAGCAAAGGCAATTCTAAGCAGCAAAGCCAAGGCAGGAGGCATCACAATCCCTGACTTGAAGTTATACTACAAAGCTACTGTAATAAAATCAACATGATATTGGAATAAAAACAGACCTGAAGATCAATGGAATAGATTAGAAGATACAACTACAAACACACTCAAACACCTTATCTTTGATAAAGGGGCCAAGCATGTTCACTGAAAGAATGACAGTTTCTTTAATAAATGGTGCTGGAAAAGCTGGCTATCCATATGCCAAAAACTAAAATTAGACCCATGCCTATCACCATGTACTAAACTAAAATCCAAATAGATCAAAGATCTAAATATTAAAACAGAAACACTAAATCTGTTGCAAGACAAAGTAGGTAAAAATCTTGAAGACATGGGGTAGGTAGAGAACTCATGAACAAGAACCAAACTGCATGGGAAGTATTTCCCAGAATCAATAACTGGGATCATATCTTATTAAAGAGTTTCTGCATGTGCAAAGAAATCTCCAGCAGAGTGAAAAGAAAACCTACAAACTGGGAAAAAATCTTAGTGAACTGTCCCTCAGACAAAGGACTTCTGTCTAGAACTTATAAAGAATTAAAAAAAATTAGACCCCCGAAATTCAAAGACCCAATCCACAAATGGGCATCCAAGATGAACACACAGTTCTCAGATGAAGAAATACGAATGGCAAATAAATACATGAAAAAATGTTCATCATCACTGGTCATTAGAGAAATGCAAATTAAAACCACACTGAGATACCATCTCACTCCAAAAAGAATGGCCAGGATCAATAAAACTACCAACAACAAATGCTGGAGAGGCTGTGGGGAAAAAGGAACTCTTCTGCACTGTTGGTGGGAGTGTAGACTGGTGCAACCACTGTAGAGGTCAATCTGGAGATTCCTCAAAACTCTGGGGTTGGAGGTCCCATTTGACCCAGCTATTCCACTCTTAGGCATATTCCCAGAAGATCTGAAAACATCTTACCACAGTGATACATGTGTACCCATGTTTATAGTGGCACAATTTGTAATAGCCAGATCTTGGAAACAACCTAAGTGCCCATCAACCGAGGAATGGATACAAAAATTGTGGTACTTTTATACAAAGGAAGAGGTGAGCAGGTCAGCTATAAAGAATGATCATATTGAGATATTTATAAATAAATGATGCATCTTGAATCTATACTCATAAGTGAAATAAATCAAACTCACATGTATAAATACCGTATAGTCTCCCTAGTGTAAGAAATGGTAAGAGTACAGAAGATTTTATGGAAATCATGGTTCACCATTATACTGCTTTGATATCTTATGTCTTCATTCATTGGTTCGAATGGTTTTATTTTGTTTTGTTTGATCTTAATATATGTGATCATATGAATAGTTACTTTGAAGACAAGACAGTATGGTAGCCAGTGTTGATTTAATATCATCTTGCTCTGAAGTCCTACCATGCTTTTGTTTTTCTATTACCATTGGTTCTATCATATTGTGTCTTATTGTATTTTAATATGTATGATAGTAAAAACAAACTTTTTATGGAAAATGAGATAATATAATAGCCATTGTTCATCTTTGGTTATTTGGTTCAGAATGTCTTGGAATACTTCCATTCTCTTGTTTATTCTACTTTGTTATGTTTGACATTATTGTGTGTAAAGCTAAGCTCAACTATTTCAAAGAAAGAGACATTATGATAGCTATTGGTAATATCCAATTGTTTTGTTGTGAAGTGCTGTGTTGCTTACATTGTTCTGCTCTGATCTGCTTAGATCTGTCCTCTTTTGTTTTATTCTCTTTAAAATAAAAAAAAGGATTGTAGTTAGCGATCATGAAAAGAAAGATTTCTTTAAAAAAATAGCAAGGGACCACATGAAATCAATCCAGCAGCTGCTAGATGATACAAAAAAATAATAATATAAGATTGATCAGAGTCAATGAAAAAGCAGGAGATAGCCCAAATGATATTAAAAAAAAAAAAAAACCTGTTCACAGACCTCATGGCAGAAAGCTTCCCTGGCAGGGAAAAAGAATTTGACATACAGATAAGTGAGGTGTATAGAGTTCGAATTAGCCATTAAAAAAAATCTACACAGGCTGGGGATTTAGCTCAACAGTGCAGCACCTGCCTGGGAAGTGCAAGCTTCTGAGTTTGATTCCTAGTACAAAACAAAACAAAACTAGAGCAAGGCATATAATAGTTAAGATATTTTGGAAATTCAATACAAGAACAGAATATTAAAAGCTATTGGAGAAAAAAAATCCCCTATAGAGGAAAGCCCATCAGAATCACAGCTGACTTTTTAACACAAATCTTCAAGTCAAGGAGCACCTGAAGTAGTTCAAGCCCTAACAGAAAACCACCTCCAACCCAGATTGATGTACTTCACAAAACTATCTTTCAAAATTGATGAATAAGATACTTCTATGACAAAGAACACCTGAGGAAATTCATGAACACCAAACCAGCACTCCAAAATATTCTGAAGGAAATTTTGGAAAGATATAATAAGCACTACAACTCCATGAACTCCAACAGAATGAATTTGCCAGGCAAGGCAAAAAAGGGGCACCAACAACAGGAAAATAGCATGACAAGGTTAAGTCAAAATGTATCAGTTATAGCCATCAATGTTAGTGGTCTCAATTCACCAATCAAAAGAAACATTGTCAGAATGAATCAAGAAGCAAGATCCAATAATATGCTGCACACCAGAAACACACTGAATTCAAAAAGAGCTTTACAAACTGAAAGTCAAAGGATGAGAAACAAGACTCCATGGGACAGGAACCTGTATAAAAGCAGGGGTAGCTATTCTAAGGCAGGCAAAGTGGATTTCAAGCCAAGACTAGTAAGAGTGACAAAGAAAGTCACTACATCTTTGTGAAAGGGTTTAGCCTCCCACTTGGCAATGTGGCACATGGCTGAAGAAAAACAAGGAGAGATGTGTAGTAATGACCAATTGTTCTCAGCAAAGCAATGGGCCAAGAGTCAGAGTGGTTACAGCTTTTATTGTTTGCAACACCAACAGGGTAAAGGTCATGACTGTATACTCGGGAATAATAGCTTCTGCAAGGCATGGCTTATAAAGGAGGAACGCGGCCAGGGATTTAGCTCAGCAGCATAAGTGCCTGCCTTGCAAGTGCGCAATCATGAGTTTGACTCCTAGTACCAAATAAATAAATAAATAAATAAATAAATAAATAAATAAAGCACTCTTGTGCCAAGCACAGAGGTTCCCAAATTAGAGAGTGGTTTAATAAATAATTTGATGTTTGGAGAACCAGCATCTTTACTGCTAGAAAGGCATTTTTCCATTTGCGTCTCATGGCCTCAGCAGAGATGTTATCTTATATCTTAGCCCTGGAATTTCACAGGCAGTTTAAGCCTCCATGCCAGTTACAGCGAGGAGCAATTCTGGCCACACACTGCTGGTTTGCTACAGTGAGCCATGTCAGTGCCTCAGATGGACTCTCTTTTTAGCCAATTAAGGGAACATTGACCTCTGTACAAGCCGCTCTGCATATACAGGTGAGCAGGGCAAAGATGAAGACTAAACAGAATGGTGGCAAGGTCTTCATTTCTCAGGGGAAAGTGGCTTAGTGTCTCCTACAGGGAACAATCCAAGAGGAAGAGATAACAATCATAAATATATATGCAACAAAAACCAGTGCACCCAACTATATAAAATAAATATTCATGGACATGAAAAATTAAATGAGCAATAATACACTTATATTTGGGAATCTCGATACACCACTGTCACAAACAGGCAGATCAACTATACAAAAAATCAACAATGAAATGTTAGAACCGAACCAAACTTCTGAACAAATGAACTTAGCAGACATCTAGGAGGTGTCCCACCCTATAACATCAGATGCACATTCTTCTCAGCTGCACACAGGACATTCTCCACAATAAACCACATACTATCTCACAGAACATGCTTAAGTAAATGCAAAACAATTCAAATTATCCCATGCATATTATCAGATCATAGTACAATGAAATTGGAAATCCATGGCAAAAGAAACCACAAGAACTTCATAAACACTTGGAAATTAAATAACACCCTCCTGAACAACTGATGAGTCACAGATGAAATTAAAGAAAAAATTAGACAATTTCTATAAGAAAATGTGACAAATATATCCTGTAAATGTACATCTTCCAATGTAAACTGTGTAATTGAGTAATTTTTTATTTTAGATTTGAGATTTTTTTCACAGCAATATGAGTAAATGAAGGTTTTCCTCTGAGTAAATGGCACTGCGCTGTTTAAAAGATCTTGATATGTTTAATTTATTAAAAACATTTAGTACTTGGGCAGGTTTTGCTTCTTCAATACTTGTATTGAGCTTCCAAAGAAAATCAAACAGTTTAAATTTGTGAAAGCAGAACATTTAAGGGAATTTAATTAACCAAGATTCTAAGTGGGATGTGAGGTTGCTGAAAGCTGAGTCTGTTGAACATTAATCAAAAGAACTCCCTGAATTTGGCTGTTACATCTCTTGGTTTATAAATAGATGTAATACTTGTAAGTAGAGCCTGGCAGTTTAAGGAAGACAATGATTTAATTGGTTGCCTTAATATACTGAAAATTACCTTCAGAGCAGAAGACCTGAGGTTTTTTCTGTGCATGAAAACCTGACCTAGGCCACCAGAAGCTTCATGTGTGCTGTCTGTCCTTGGTGTCCAGAAGTGCCTATGTCACCAGCATAAGCCTGACTTAGAGAAACAGTGACAGACCCAAAAAGTTGTCCAGTCATGGAGGACCACCTGGGCTACTCTCTTTGAATAAAGAGAAGTTACCCCTACTTTGGGCAGGTTTTGATGAGTCACAGATGAAATTAAAACGCCTACTTTGGTTAAACCTATCCCTATCTCTATGTATTGATATGCACAGAACTGACTCAGCTATTTCTTTTTCCCTTCAATTGGCTCTAAGCAATGTAAATAGGGTTAGCTGAGGTGCTGATGTGTAATCTTTGAAGCTAGATGACAGTCACTGTTTCCCCACCCCACTGTCTTCCTAAACATGATTGAGCTGGACAGGATGCCAGAGCCACTGCTCCAGGTCTGTCAACTGGGTTTGAACCTTGAGCTAAGAGGCCATGACTTCTGAGGACAGGGAAGTTTGCACATCAGACACTGAAACACCAGCCTGCGAGACATTCAATGCTATCTCAGTTGTGTTATGCAGATTGATCTTTCTGCATATTGCAGGTGCTTTCTGGCCTCCTACCCAGCCCAGCTCTCAATACAATACAAAATTCCCACCATTCTCACAGTCACTCATCCTCAAACCACTCCCCTCTTCATGAATTAAGAAAATCCGGGCTATGCCCTGGGTTAAGGCCTTTGTTCCAACAAACCGTCATTCTGACCAGACTCAGGACCCCTTGGCCTTTCATAATTATAAATATGTCTTAGTGTCTTTATTCTTGCCACGAGTTGCACTGGAAGTGGCAGATTGGAATTAACTCACTAGAACTCACAACTTTTCCAGTTTACAAATACAAACTTCCTGAATCATGATGAGGATGGGAAAGGGATCTCCACACCCGACTTCCATCAGCCCTTTGCTCACACCTCTGGGAGGCAATGTACACAAGGCCTGGGGATCCCCACTCCCCAGTATTCATACCCTGTGAGATCCTCTTCCTTTAAATGTGCACTGAACAGCAACTCCCTTCTGGCAAAAAGAAAATGGCAGAAATGACGAAATGGGCCTTCTGACCTTCGGTTCCAAAAGGACTGTGATTTCTGTCTTTATAAATATATTTATTTAATTGGCACGTAGTTATTTTGTACCTATTTACAGGGTACAGTCTGACCTTTCAGTATATGTACACAATACATAATGATCAAATCAGAGCAATCAGCATATCTCTTACCTTAAAAATATATCCTTTCATGGTGGTACATGACTATAATCTCAGCACTCTAGGAGGCTGAGGCAGGAGGATGACAAATTCCCCCAGAAAGTATTGCTTACAAACCCAAGCTTTAGTCTTTTCCTATCCCCCTCTCTTGGGCCAGTAGCTTTCAGGTAACCCACAGGCTCTTACAGTTCCCACTGGCCAATGAGACAAAAGTCCCCAGCAGGCTTTCTTCCCCAGTCTGGATCTTCAAAGGAGAGCCTGGTGACATCCAATTACCCAGCCCTCGGTCATTTGTGATAGCAGCAAAATAAACTAAGCCAGTCTTGCTGAACAGTGTCCCCAACAAGAGGTCTACTTTCTTGGCTAAAGCAACAAGGGGAGGGGTTCCAGTGTCACTGGAAAAGAGACTGCAGAGAGACTGCATTTGTTTCCTGCTGCTGCTGTAACAAACCACCTCAAATGTAGTGACTTGAAACAACAAAATTTATCCCTCATATTCCTAGAGGTCAGAAGTCCAAAATTAGCTCTTCTGGGCTAACATTAAGGTATCAGCAGGGCTGCTTCCTTGTGGAGACTAAAGGAAGAACCCAGTTCTTGTGTTTCCCAGTTTTTGTTGTTTGTTTGTTTCCTTGCTTGCTTGCTTGAAGAGATGGGGTCTCACCATCTCTTGCCCTGGTTGGTCTCAAACTTCTGGATTCAAGTGATTATCCTGTTTCAGCCTCCCATGTAGCAGGTACTACAGGTGCACATCATCATGCCTGGCTTCCTTTTCCAGTGCCGAATGGCTACCTGCATTCATTGGTGTTGGAGTATTCTGGCACAACAGAGAAGCAAAAGTACAAAATGAACAGGTTTATTGAGTTGAGGACGTGGAAAGGAGCACACAACCCATGTCTCCTTCGACCAGATACAGAGAGGCAGAGGGTTATATGACCTCTGATTGAAGTGGCACAGGGGGCGGATATTGATGACCTGTGAGGAACCAATTGGAATTCTCTGTGTGTGCAAACAGGAAGGAGAGTTGCAATTAGGTCTGAAGAAGCAGGCGTTCCCACTCTGGCCTTCCACCACGTTAGACCACGGCCATAACTGTACAGTAATTTATATTAGGGCAAGAACCTTTCAGTTGGCTTGTGGTCTCGTCCTCCACCTTCAAAGCACATCCTTCCAACTTGTTTCCGACATGACATTCACTGGTACCTTCCATGTCCAAGTTACAATGATTGTTGTGACCCTATTCAGGATCCACCCAGAAAATCCAGCAGTTTCCTTGTCTCAAGAGCCTTAATTTAGTCAAATGTGGCGGCACACACCTATAATCCCAGCACTAGGGAGGCTGAGCAGGAGAATCACTGCAAGTTGGAGGCCAGCCAGGGCTACAGAGTGAGTTCAAGGCCATTTGGGCTACATAGTGAGATCCTATCTCAAAACAACAACAAAAACAACAAAAGAACAGAAAACCTGCACTGACCAGCAGGGAGAAAGCTCAAGTCAAGGCTCATTCGCACAACTGTATTTGATTGTTATCAGTCTTTGGGGTCTCTCACTATTATATTTAGGCTCAGGGTTGGGGATGTAACTGGGTGGTAGAGACCCTGAGTTCAAGCTGAAGCACTGGGAAGAAAGGAAGGAAGGAAAGCAAAGCAAAGCAAAGCAAAGCAAAGCAAAGCAAAGCAAAGCAAAGCAAAGCAAAGCAAAGCAAAGCAAAAAACAAATCTGCACAGGCAATTTTGTGTTACATGTAGACATGCTTGATGTCAGGATGTCACAGTTGGGGATGCTGTTTAATCAGGGTGGTCTACAGAGATACCCCATTCCCCGCATGTGTTCCCTTTTCCTCCTTGGTAATGAAGAATCGCCTGGGGGAGGTGATGATTTTGGATTCTTCCCAGCCACCTTTTACCTGTGGCTTTGGCATCCTTCCATGATCCAATATTGCACCAGAGACCTCCCAGGCTGTTTCTGATCGATCTGGAGTAAACATGCAGAAGTAAATTGTCAGTGGTTTATCTACAAACCAAAATGTTTCTTCATTCTTAAGCCCCCAAACTTTTCAGGCAGTGACACCAGCCTGATGGAGCAGTTGCCTATTTATAACCTCCTGGCCTGAAGTGCTACTCACGTGATCTTGGAGGACCAATCCAATGGGCTGAGGACACCACCTCACCCCCAGCTGTAACACAGCCTCACTTCAGCTAGCTTGGGTGGGTTCCTGTTGCTTGTAGTCAGATGAATGCTGAACTACCGAAACCAGTAGAAGTGACTTGGGGCTGACAGTTCTAGGACATTCCTTCCAAGAGATTTCCCCCTCCCCACAGCACAGAGGAATGGAGGGGAGAGGAGCACCGGAAAGGAGAGGAGGGCGGGGGGGAAGGAGAGGAGAGGGTCGGGCCTCTCGGGGCAGCAGGACCTGGGGCCTGGGGGCCGCCTCCCTGGCCCGCCCTCCGCTCCGCCCGCGCTCGGGGCGGGGGGCACCGCCCTCATCCCCGCCCACCCGCCAGCTCGCAGGGACGCGTAGCCCCTCTTCCCGGGCTCGCTGGGCCCTGGGTAATCCCGGGGAACCCCCCCCGCCCCCGCCGCCGCCGCCGCCGCCGCCGCCGCCCCCGCCCCCGCCCCCAGCCGATCGCCAGGTGAGCACGGGACAGGTAGGGACCCAGGTCGGAGCGGGCGCTGAGTCCCCACTGCAGCTGGGGAGGTTCTGGCCCCGACCTGGGCGGATGGGGAGGGGTAGGGGGAGGTCCCGGGAGCCCCGGCGCCGCTTCCCAGCTCCCCACTTTCAAAGCCTCCTTTTACGAAGGCGCGCTAGAAAGTCCCGAATTGCACGGGAAAAGCTCCGCTTCCGAGCCCTGCTCCCTGCGCCGCAGGCCCCGGGCCCCGGGCGGCGCTGGGGACCTTGGACTCCCTGCCGAGTCACTGGGAGCCTGGTGTGTGGGGCGCGCCCACGCCTCTGAATGTAAGTTTTGTTCTTCTAAGTTACTTTTGCAAGTACTAGAGCAAGTTCCTTCAACTTCACACACCATCTGTTTACGCTCTTTTGAAAAGACTCAAATAGTACGAATCTTTTAAGATACCTTAAAGATATTCTATAGAATCATTGTTTAAATGTCCCAAGAATACATGAGAATAAACGACAAATCAGACAGACATGGCTTTGCATGAAAAAATAATTCTTTAAACAGTAGCGTCCCTTCCCCAGGCAGAGCTAGTCAAACATTTTTGTAATTAATTTGCTTTTCAAAAATGGCTAAAGTAATTGGTGATGCTGGAGCTTCGGTTTTTTTTCTTCAACATTTTCTCCTTTGTGTTTCTTGGATAATCGCTCCCAAATCTTTAAAGCAACTTTTTGTATTATTGCTTCCTTTATCAACTTTTAGACAGTGTGACCACTGATCCTCCTTAATGTAGGGGACAACTTTCCTTAGCTGGGTTTTGCCCTTTCTGTATAATCACAGTCTTCTTCTTAGTTTCTCTGTTAGCTCCTTTCCTAACACAGAATGTTTCTAAACTTGTATACCTGAGCTGACTGCGTAATCCACTGATACAGACAGCGATTGCCTAACACACGAGGCTCTCTGATAGATCCCTAGTACCCAAGAAACAAAAATAATAAATAACGAAGGTAATAAATAAACTTATATTTCTTGTGAATATATCTGTTACCCCCCTGCCTTTTTGTAAGACCTGACTGAGGAGTCTGGTTTTTTATTTATTTTTTAATTTAATTTAATTTAATTTTGTCTTTTTGACACAAGGCTCTTTTTGAGACAGGGCCTCTCTATGCAGTTCAGGCTGGCCTTGACTTGAGCTCACTGTGTAGCCCAGGCTGGTCTCTAACTCACAACGATCCTCCTGCCTCAGCCTCCTGAGTGCTGGGAGTACAGGCTTGTGCCACCACGCCTGACTAAAAAATAGATTTTAAAAATAAATTTCTAAATATTTGTGTAAATATTTTTTATCCAATCAAATTATACATTTGATCCCCAAATCAAGTAGAAATAAGTCCATCTTAATTTTTTCTGTGATAAAAGTAACGTACTGAGTGTCTTGCAGAAAAATGGAAAAGGCGGGGGGGGGGGGGGGGGGG
>PVLA01015471.1:0-25128 GCA_004027455.1 Hydrochoerus hydrochaeris
CCCCCCCCCCGTGCCCTGCTCTATGCAAAGTCTGCTGGACCTGTTAATCTTGTTTGCCTTTGGGCTGACTGAGCTCTGGGGAGGTCTGCAAGGCGGTCAGTGTGTCCTCTCTCATTACACTGGGCTGCCGGTTGCAGAGCAGACTGTAGCTCAGACTTTCATGATATTGGTCTGGGGAATGCTGAGCTTGTTAAGCTGATGGAGAGAGGAGGTCTGGAATTTGACGGCATCCACTGCTGACTACCAGCTTTCCGATGGAAACTTTCGTGCCTGCTCACCTGCTCTTTTCTCTGTCTTCTCCTCTCCAGGTCTTTAATTCAGGTCAGCCTTCCTGGGTAGCCGAGAGTGTACCACAGCCCTCCCTGTAGGGTTGCGCCTCATCGTCTCCCTAATCCAACACGGAGACGGGAAGAGGAGCACAGCCACTCTCCGAGTGACTTAACAGGATGCCTTAATGATGTATTGAAAATGAACATTGACCCCAGGTAAGGGGTGCTAAACGGATACTTTAAAAGCACACCCTCCATTTTGTTCTGATAGACTCTCCTCCCTAAATCACTGTGTTGTCACTTTTACGATGCCAATCTAGCTATTGAGGCTATAGGACTGTGAAATGTCATATAAAAAAGCCAATAGGAAAAAAAAAATAAAATTAAGTTGCGGGGAGCATGCATTAGCATTTCAAAAATGTTCTGGTGCATTATGCTATTATTCTCTGTCTGTTAAGGGGCACCCGGACCCCATCCTCCCCATACAGCGACTGTGCCATCGAATGTATTAGTGTCCTGTTCCCGAGACGGCATAGGGACCGAAGGGCCCAGTTACGATAATTAACGGTGAAATACATTCTAGACTGAGTTTGCTAGGACACTGGGGCTGTCTGCCTCCTCTGATGACAAAGCCTTGGTTGCTTCTCTCCTTGTTGGCCTTAGCCTATGGCTTTCAGAGTGTTGACAAATTAACGTTTTTAGTGCTTCTGCCCTGGAGACAAGTGAGGAATGCCATCTGTCGAGGAGAGGCCACCTCCACCTCAATCTTTCCCACGTCGCCGCCCCTAGCCCTGTTCCAGTACCTAAGGCCTAGAACCAGGTTTGGATCCTAAATGTCCCCTCATGTCAAAGGCTTGTCCTTAGCCTGTGAAGCTGTTGGGAGATGGGGACTGAGGGTACACCCTTGAAGGGGACATTGGGGTCCCAGCCCCTTCCTCTGTTTGCTTCCTGGCCACCTTGAAGTAAACAGATTTGTTCCACCATGCACTTCCACCATGATGTACTCTGCTGCTACAGGTCCAAAGTGACAGAGCTGTGTGATCACGAACTGAACTCTCCACAACAATGAGCTGAAAGAAACCTTTCCTTCAAGGTGATTTTCCCAAGTGTTTTGTCACAGTGACAGAAAGCTAACACAGTAGTCATGACTGCCTGTGCCATCTGGACAGGATAAATTTGATAATTCCTGATGGGCCCGGTGTTCAGGATGGTCATTTCCTTCCCTGGAGCTCCAGACTTTGCTTCTCTGAGGGGAGGTTATGAGCTAATTTACAGTCCAGTTAGACCTGCTTCATAAGCTCAGCTTCCAGGTCTGGGCTGAGTCAGATGGGGTCCAATGGTGTGGAGGGAGGACACCCCACCTATTTGTGCCAGCCTGGAAGAGCTTTCTTGGTCTCCCAGGTAATGGTGGGAATGCCATTTCTTTGTATGGCTCTGAATTTGCCAAATTGGGGAAGATGAATCTAGTGCTTCGGTAGGTGATTACACTAAGCCATTGGGATAATTGCAGCACTTTATCTGCAACTTTATCTTCAGAAAGCTGACTTACTCCTTGGGAGCCCTGGCTTAATGGAATTCCACTGTATTCTTTGCCAACATGATGAGCTACAAAAGGTGCTTCCGTTTGGGGAATCTATTTTCATTTGAGAAGATGCTTCTACTGGGCTCCTTGCCTGTCTGCTTTAGGAAGTACAAGATTCTTGGCTTAGGGACATGGCCAGGAGGAGGTCACCAGGGCAGTGGAGGCTGGGGACAAGCACAGAGCACAGATCTGCTCTAAAAACTTCCTGCCACAAGCAGCTTTAAAAAAAAAAAAATTCAGCATCAAGTCTAGCAAGTCAGATTCTGCTCTGAATTGAATTTTATCCTTAATGATATACGAAATCCCTTCTGCTTTTTGTAACAGAGACCTTGAGAGTTTTTATTTCAAAAACAAAACTTTTCACTGTTTTCATGTTTCCTAATAACAGCCTGACTCATATTCTGAATTTTTATGCAACTAATTATGACCGGGATTTGGGCATGAAAGATGTGTAGGATCAGAAAAGAAACGACAAAAGCAATCTCCGGGCAGGTGAGCATGAGCTCCATGAGGAAGTCAATCAGTTTTCCAGGTCACACAAAAGACACTTGCATAGTGCTAGCTGGTTTGGTGGGTGGCGGTGGCGGTGGTGGTGGGGAGGTGAGGAGCACAGGACGCATCTCCCTTTGTCCAAACAACAGCCAGCCTGTAGCCGGTGCTTTAGAATCCAGACCTTCTCGGGCTGAGTGTAGCTCAGTGGGTTAGCATTTGCCCAGCATGTGTGAAACCCCGGGGTTCTATTCCCGGTCTTGCAGAAACAATTTGCTGGGTCATTCCAAGGAGACAAGAAGAACACCTGAGACGAGTGGGAAAGTGGGAAACCTACCAGGAAAGTCAATTCCTACAATCAGAATGAAAGCCAGAATTAGGATTTTTGCCCTTTAACCTTTCACTTCAGTGAAAAGCAAGGACTGAGAATTAACTGCCTGGCCATTCTTGGAAGCCCACAGCCACAGGGATGAGTGCTCGATGACACATGCAGTGTATGTGACACTCACACTCCTGAAGCACCAGCGTGGTGTGGATCTGTGCAAGAGCCACTTGTTGCGTGGGAGTAAGGGGGGTGACGGAGAGTCCACACGAGGATCGGGAAGCCCCGCGCAGGCTGGCCGGGATGCGTGTTTAGCTACGCAGTCATTGGCTGAGGCCCTCAACTGATGAATACACATAGAGTGGTCATTTGCTCAGCATTATGTTTAATCATTTAATTTTACAAGAGTTTTCAGATCTTTTAATCATCCTAATATTCTTATTGCAACATATTCCTAAGCTGTTAGTTCAATTCAATTAAGAAGTGTCATCCGAAAGTAATTTACTCTATAGAGTCATTAAGTGGGTACCCCAGATATGTTTGCGGTTTAGAGGAATAATAACTCTTCCGATTTTATTAGCCTGTAAACGAGCGTGCTGCGTTAGTACTGGAGGCGATACTGTGGGCGTCCTGTGGGGTCTACATGGCAGCAGGTCTGTGACCGTCTCTCCTAATATCGTACTGAGAAGAATATGAGAACTCGGACTTTCTGGTAGTCCTTGTAAACCTCAGGTGTCCCTGGAAACCCAGTTTGACTTTTGTCATCCTGATGATATTGGCTACATCCCCACCTTTTAGTTCCCTCTTTGGTTGCTCGCTTCTCCAGAGCCGTGTTATCCCTGGAAATAGGATGCAAACCATGTAGCTCATTTACATTTGCCAGCAGCTACAGGAAATGGTAGAAAGAAAGAGGTGGTGCTAATTTTAATCGTCTGTTTAACTCAATAGGCCGCTGCGTTATCATCTTGGCATGTAATAGGTGTAAAAGCTAATGAAATAGTTCACCCCTTTCCACGTAAGGCTTTAAGATCTGGTATGCGTCTTACGTATTTGTGGCGTCCCGGCATATGCACTGGCTGCACAGCAGGGGCTTGGTGATCACACACAGTGGGTGGCTGCCATACTAGAGACACGTGGGTTTGGGACGATGGGATAAGCGTGAGCTCTAGAATTCTGCCTGCCTTAGTGGAGGCCGGCACAGTCAGGTGTGGCTCACCTGGGTCTGGGTCACCTATCTGAGAAGGGAGCTGCTTAGGGTCAGGGCCATCTGGGCCATCTGAAGGCAGAAGTTGGTGGCTCTGTCCTTGGAGACGCTAGGACAGAGGGGCTGGATAGGGACCACTGGCCGCTGATGACCTCTGATGCTTATCTCATTGTAAGGGTTGGGAATCCGGCAAACCCAAGGCGGGCTGGCAGGACTGGCAGAATCAGCAGAGGCAGATGTGTTGTGGACGGTGCATCCTTGTCGTTGAGCTTTTGTGTCACTGAAAGGAAACCCAGGTGTGCAGGTGAGGGATGGAGGAAACAGCCCCAGGGCTAAACACCGGGGATGCCAACCAGAGAGAGCTCACATCTGTCTCTCATGTCCCACCGAGGGAGGCCCTTTCTGCCCCTCCACCAGGAGCCTGGTCCCAAGGGCTGGCCCTGAGCTCAGGAAGGCGTTGCCTCCAGCCTGCTGAGAGCCAAGAGGAAAGACGGACTCTCCTGGGGGCAGGAAGCGGTTCGTGACGAGGACACCTGGGAGCCTAACGCTTGCACTCTGAGGCCTCAGTGTGCATTTTGCTTTGGCAAACTCCTGACCACGGCCAGGGGCTTATGGATTTGTTTGCAGGCCAGGATGCCACTTGAGTCTAATGAGTGTGGCGAAGGGCAGTTTCCATTTCCTAGAACTTTGAGCAGTTAATCCCTTAGGTCTGTCCCCTCAGCCACGGAGCCTTGAGCAGTCAGGGACAAAGAGACCTTGCAAAAACCTTAACGTCCTTCTTTGCTCTTGCAGAATGCTGGGGTTATTAATATCTCACTCTAGGAGAAAGGGCTATCTGTGCTGTTTCGTAAGAGAACAGCAATAAAAAAGGAAATTAAGTTAGCAACTCTGTATGAGCTTCTAATCCATTAAGGTGTCTTCAGCTCCATAACCTGTTACGTTAAACTCCAGCTGAAGAGGTTTCCAGAAAATAGCAGTATTCCACCTGGTCCCATTGTGCACCAGTTACCATAAAAGTGATTGAGTATCATCAGCTTAAGAGACGCAGGGCAGAAGTCTGGGGAGCTGGGGCCAAGCCAGAAGGCTTGGGACAGGCGGGATCTGTCTGCTCAGCCTGTCATACGACCCCTTACGCTACTCCTTCCCGCTAGACCTCACTCCACACAGCGGCTCCAAGAATCAGTCAAACACAATTACACAAATGAGGTGGCCTTTTCCGCCCCGGATTAAATAACAGGGAGATAAATCTGTCTACATCGCAGAGACTGCATTTCATCCTAAGGCCGGGAGAAGCATCAACAGCTGCCAACAACTGTTGGGGGCCAACTGTGTACCAGCTCTGAGCTACGCATAGGATCCACTACATACTTTGCAGCGTCTGGCGTGATATGAGTGCACAGCCCCTTGTTTAACAAAACTACTAAGAGGTTCAAGATGTTGATAGCAGACGTGACCGCAAGCACAGGGCGCGGCCGGCTGCCTGGGTTGCTTGTATGAGCATCCGCGTGACTCTTCACAAGTCTTATGATGCTCTCTGTTTGACAAATGAGTGAACTGAGGCTCAGAGAGCGTAGCAGCTTGCAAAACCGAAGGCTTCGAATGCAGACGAAGGGGTGGGGGAGCTGAGCATCCCCCGGCATATGGCCCAGTTGCCGAAAATGCCAGACACCTGCAGCAGGCTGCCCCGGAGTCATGCTGTGAGCACTGATTTAGTTTCAGGAAAATAATATCATTTGTCCCATTAAATTAATGTTGTTAATTTGAAGTTTATTGGTTTTGCAGTTTATTTCATTTATACATTCGCTGTAGCTTTATGGTTGTAAGAGTGCCATGCCGAAGGCATGTATACCTGGTTTTATGTTTGTACGCGTTTAACTAACATTATCCTAAACATAATTTAAGTCAACAGAAACTGCCTTTCCCCTTTAAGGGGGGTCTTCACGTGACCCAAGGAGGGTGCTCATTGCCCCTGAGGTGGGAACCGCAGGGGTGTGCATAGCGCTGGCCCCCAGGTCCTGGCTGATGGGGAACCTGGTGGAGAGGGAGGGGAGGCCAGGGCGGCAGTGCAGGCAGGTGACCTCTCTGAGCAGGTGGCGAGGAGTTGAAGGGGCTGGAAGGCCTGTCTGGCCCTGGCTCCCCTCTGGGCTGTTTCTCAGCGCCTCTGCTTCAGCCCAAGGGCTCTCAGCTTTGGGACACAATTCCCAGAGATGGGCCCTGGCCTGAGGGCCGGAGGTGGAACACCCAAGGGCTCCAAGCTGTGGTGAGGTGACAGCTGTTACCCTTCAAGGTTGTGTCCCTAACTGATGCCGAACAGGTACCTCGGGTCAAAGACCATTCCCTGCCATCCCATCCCCCTCTAGACTAAGTCCTCTTACCACGGAAGCGGAAGCACATTTACAAGCAGCAATGACTATCTTGTTATTCTATGCATATTCTCCCCGACAACTTGACACCAAATGTATTTCCCATAGAAACGCATAGCGAAGATCTGAGTAAGAACATTCAAAAGAGCATATTTATAATTTCCCTAAACTAGATACAACTCAGGTCCATTGACCGCGGCATGCTCTGGGGGCCCGTCCTCGGGTGGAGTACACACAGGGTGAAGGAGCAGACCTCTGTGAAAGGTGGACTCACTAGATGGATCTCACTGCCAGCTTCGAGCAGCAGCCAGACACAAAAGGCTCACAGCCTGCTGGGCGTGGTGGCTCACGCCTGTAATCTCAGCACTCAGGAGGCTGAGGCAGGAGGAGTGTTGCAAGTTCAAGACCAGCCTGGACTGCAAAGTGAGCTGGAGGCCAGCCTGAACTGCATAGTGAGAACCTGTCTCAAAAAAGACAAACAAAAATAAAAAACAAGAAAAGGGTCACAGCGAATAGTTCCATTCCCCAAAAGGCACAACTGCTTTGTGGTATTAGAAAGGTAGGAAAACAAAGTGTGGGAGGAGGAAGACAGAGTGACCAGTGGACAGCAGGAGGGACGGGGTCCCATGCTACTGACCACCCCAGGGGTGCTCCTGTCTCTTTCACTGAGCTGTACACATTTCTCTTTGTTACACTTCCATTTTTTTTTAAAAGACCGCAATATTATCTTATGAAACATAGCGCTGTGCAGTAAGATTTATAATGTGAACAAAATATCTTCCAGCCTCTGTCAGTTTTTTTGGGGGGTTACTGGGGATTGAACTCACAACCTTGTGCTTGCCAGGCAGGTGCTTATGCTACTGAGCTAAATCCCCAGCCCATCTGTCTGTTATCTACTTTCCCCAGGCCTGCAACATCCCTTGGGTCAACCCCAGGGCTCCAGTAAAGCAGCCACTTGATTGAGACCAGCCCTGGGAGGTGCTGGGGACCCTGGATCCCCTCACCCCTGCATTACTCTGATTTAAGAGCAAAGCCCTGTTCCAGGGACCCTTGGGTTTGGCGTGAAGATGCCCAGGTGACAGGGATCCCTCACTCTCTGCTGTCCCTGTGACCAAAGCCGTGACTGCTCTGTGCTCAGTCCCAGCCTGGACCTTGTGGCTTCCCCGCAGTGCCTACTTCGCAGAGGAGAAAATGCCCTCGGCTTGCCTGCTTTATGTTCTCTGCATTCGCAGACTGTAGCCAACACTTGGGGCCCGGAGCCTGGTGAGGAGGAGCGGGCTGAGCACAGATGGCTGTTGGCATTGTCCCCTAGTGGTACTGGCCCAAGGGGATGTGGATGTGGTGCTGGTGTCACTGGGTATAGCAATAGTCAGGGACGGAAACGCCCATGGTGGCCCTGGGAGGTTGAAGACAGGACACATGGCAGAGGTCTCACTCTGACTTCCTGCAGGGTCAACTCCTGGGGCCCGTGGTGGACTGAACAATGCTCCTCCCCTGTTCACATCTACTGGAACCTTAAAACATACTTATTTGAAAAAAGTATCTTTGTAGATATTAGGTAAGCGCCTTACGATAAGCTTATCTGGATTAAAGGTGGGCTCCAAATCTAATGACAAGTTTCCTTCTAAGAGGAGGAGAAGACCCAGGAGAAAACACAGCGGCCTTGTGAAGAGGAGGCAGAGACTGGGAGCTGGTGCTGCGGGGCCAGCATGCCGAGGGGCACATGGGTGGGCCTGGAAGGCTCTGCTCCCGGGGCTTCGGGAGGGAGCACCGCACCAGCATCTTCACTTCTGACTTCCACCTGCAGAGTGCCCTGGTGGGGAGGTGCTACCGTAGGCGGGGAATCGACCCACAGCGCCTCCAGGCCTGCAGGTGGTCATTCATGCTGACCCCTGGCCAACTGCTTCAGGTCCCTTAGTCTGCAGAGATCAGAGAGAGGCCACCAGTAGCTCATTTCACATTGATGTGGCTTCAGTCCCTGGATGTAGCCGGCTCTTTGCCCCTCCAGCGCTCCTGGATATTCAGTCGGCTCCTTCTCTCACTGCAGTGTCTTCCTTTCCCTCAGAGAGGGGCCCTGCCCTTAACACCCCCAGAGTGGATCTCAGCTGCTTTTCCGTCTCTTTCCTCCAAAGACTGTAAGTGCGGAGGGCAAGGGCCACAGCAGGTCTCGCTCGCCATCAGATTCCAGGTGGACAGGCTGGGTAAATGTTCGGGGGTGAGCAGTGAGTCCACACTGGGTGCCCAGACCTGGGACCCTGCCCCGAGGGAGCTCTGGCTGGTGCAATCACCTGCATCCCCCTCTTCCTCCAGCCCTGCCTCCTGGGAGCCCCGAGTCGGTAGCTGTCTCCTGCGGCTGAGATCTTGGGTCTGGTGTGGTCTGAATTAATGGCCCAGAGCACAGTGTGACAGTCATGGAGCCAGGGTCTCCCTCCAGGTGACTGTTCTAGTCACCTGTTGCCTGGAACCTTTCTGGGAAAATGCTTCCCAAATAAATGGACTGTAGGAGGCAAATTCTGTAGCAACCAAAGCAGACGCTCCCTGAACTCCCTGGCTTGGGCTCTGCTGAGCCCCCACATGCGTTCCCTCCTGGCACCTGCGGAACAGCAGTCTGGAGCAGGTACTGATTGCGCCCACTCTACAGGTGGAAAGTGAGGTGAGGCCCTCCGGCCCTGCAGGACCCACATGCCGAGCTCCCTCCAGGCCACTGTGGTCCTGCTGCAGGACGTGCTTGAGATTCAAACTGCATAACCAGAACATGAGGATGACAGCGGACCAGAACCATAGGACTGGGGACAGAAGGGCACTGGCCAGGGAGGGGTTAGCTCGTAAGTTACTACCTAAGGGTCTGCACTGGGCAAGGCCCCTGTCCGGTACTTGGCTTGCTCTTTTTTTTCCAAGATGTGTCGGAGGGACAGTAGCTGCTGTTGTAGGTAGAAAAAGGGCTCTGTCCCTGGGATGACAGACACCCTGTCTTTATGCCCCAGGGTCCCCAGTAGAGACCTGGGTTGCTTTTCTTGTGGGTACAGACTGGTGATTCTGGCTAAGCAGGGGTCAGATCACCCTGAACACCTCCCCCAGGTTCAGTCTCACTGAACCAGGGCCTTGTCACCCTGCTCTAATCCTCCAAGCCTGGAGCTCCTGTCCTGCAGGGTCTGTCCTCCCTGATCTTGTCACTATGGGGAGCAAACAGTCCATGTGCAGGAGGAAAGTTTTCCCTAAACACGCAGCGCGGTGCTGCACAGCTCACCTGGCCTCTGTGTCTTCTGAAAGAGGCAGCCTTTGACACTTGTCAGGTTCTGAGAAATAATTTGCGAGCAGGGGGGCAAGGAACACCTGTCAGCGCCATGCCAGGGCCCTGGCAGGAGGTGGTATACCCGTCTGACCCAGTGTGACCCAGTTTTCTCACCAGGTCATAACGGATGCCTGCCACCTGCCCATCAGGGACATTTCGGGAGTGGTGGAGGAGATGTGTGACAGGAGCCCTCCTGGGGCCTCTGGGTCTCTGAGTCCACTTGGAGGCAAGGGATGGGCAGTGTGAGGAGCGCTCCGAGATTTTAACAGGACCGCACAGTGCCTGGAGGGGCCGGCGTGGAGGGACTGGTCTGTAGCTGTGCAAAGGGTGGACAGTGACCTGGGCCCTGCCTGGGAAGCATGTGCTGCCCCGCGAATGACAAAGCAAACAAAAGAGGTCCCCAAGGCACAGCTTGTGAGAAAGATATTGCAAGGTCCAGATCCATGGCTACAGGCCGCCCTCTGCTTTTTTCCCTTGTATTTTTATTTTTTGTTAGTACATGTTTGCAGTGGGAATGTGTGGAAACTGGTACCTGAAAGCACACAGCTTCATCCTCTCTCCATCCTCTTCCCCTCCCTGCTTCCATCTCCGGATCCCCCTCCTCTTTGAGAACAATCTACCTCCCTACTTGCTAGGATATTTTATCCATCTTTTATTCCCGCCCGTGTCGGACACCTGACAGCGCCCCCATCCAGGCCCCCGGGAGCAGCAGACCCTGGTGCTGCTCAGGGCAGGACTGAGGACGGGCTCTGCAGGCGCGTGGCTCTCCCTGCAGAAGGAGCTGGGTGGACGCTCACAGGAACCTCACCTGCAGAATCTGGATGGTGCGGCTGGGTCAGGAGCAGGCGACAGGCATGCGGAAGGTGAGGTACAAATGGATGCTGGCCTCTGTCCCTCCCTGACGCATCCCCTCCCCTGGAGACTCATGTGAATATCTGGAACTTTAAGCCCATCCCAGGTAGCAAATTTTCTGAGCCCACTAGCCCAGGTCAGACTGCTGCTGATCAAAGCGCTGAGATGGAGCCGGGTCATTAGAATACAATCCCGCCACACCACTGGGTGTGCCACTCTGCTTTCTTGATCCCAAGACAGGAGGCCTGGGGCAGAAGCAGGAGACAGGGGAGGAGGTGGGCAGCTGGTGGTGAGCACGGGCCAGCCACCCTGGCACCCTCAGTGCAGCTGTCCCCCCAGCCACTGCCCAGCGACTGCTGAGCTGACTCTGTGCTGATGAGCACTTGCTGTTTCTCAGGTCCTCAGCCAGCCCTCTTGGAGAATCAGGCATCCAGGACCCGGAACCCGGATGAGTGCCCCCACCATGACCTACTCTCTGTTCCTTTTAAAAATGTTTAAGAACCCAACTCTAGAACCCGAGTGGATGTACGATGTCCCTGACATTCTTGAGCACTCTTAGGTTTCTGCTTGGACAGAGTCCTGGGGGGTGTGAACAGACCCAGGGAAGGACTCTGGGTAGGAAGTCAGGGTGCTGTCAAGGGGCTGGCTTGCTCTCCGGGTCTCTGAGTCCAGCTGAGGGACAGGGAGCTGCAGTGTGAGGAGCTCTGCAAGGTTCCACCTGACAGATCTAACGGCGGGTGCAGGTGAGTCCGGAAGTGGTGAGGTGGCAGGTAGGCGGCCACCTGGAGCGGTTGAGTGCCAGGTGGTGGGTAGTGCTTTGGAGGCCCCCCAGGGCAGCTCCGAGAGTGGCCGCAGCACGGCCCTGAGCCAGGATCGGTCCTGATGCTGCTCCTACTGTGCCTGTCCACTTCCTGAGGGGACAGGGAGATCTGCACAAAACGTGTGTGCCCAGCAGTCATCCCAGGCAGGGCTCCCTTTGAGAGGGAGGGAAGGGACAAGTGTTTATAAGCAGCGCAAAGAGAGACGAGAAGGCAAAGGGCAGCCGTGATGGAGATGGCACTGCTGAACCCTACTCCCGGGAATAGTGTTTCAGTTTTGAAAAGCGTCTTGGCAGGACATGGGACACTGAACACAACTTGGAGGAGGATCGGCCAGGTGGCAGCCTGCTGGGACCCAGCCCGTCCCTCAGGGCTGCCTCTGGCTCCGCAGGCTCTCCTGACCTGGAAGGACAGACCCTGAAACATCACCCCAGAACTGCCATGAGTGGGGCTGGGATCCCCGCATTTTCCTCTCCCTAGTTCCAGAGGCCTCACCTCCTAGCGTGCAAGGCCCGTCCCCAGGAACCTCTTAATTCCAGCACGCAGTGCTCTCTCCCAGGACGTGGGGCTGTGAGGGCCGATGGGCCCCTGGGCGCCCTGGCTGGAGTGGGACCTGTGGCTGTACCGAGCTCAGCACCTGCACAGCTTGTGGCAGAGAAGCCCTGGCAGCTGCAGAAGCAGGGGCTGGCATAGAGCCGCCTGGGCACAGCCTCTGTCCCAAGCTGCCGTGGGCACTCAGCACTCAGGGGTGACCACAGCCCCGGGTACAGGGTCCCCTCACCCAAGGCACCCATAACTGTCCCAGGTACCCGAGCCCAGCAGAGTCTGAGCTGGCTCTGCCTGGGTGGAATCTACAGGCTGGGTCAACAGGGTCATCACACGAGGGCCACTGCTCAGGGCCCCTGGGTGTGACGCCGGGCTTGCAAGCGCTGCTCTACTGGGAATTACTGACTGTGCAACTATGGACACATCCCTTAACCCCTCCGGGCCTTTGTTTCCTTATATAAAATGGCCATGGTGACGGGTCTGCCTTGCAGACAGTGTGTGGGTCTAACATGGCAAGAGCATTTATGCTGTGCCAAGTGCGTGGTGAACGTCAGCTTCACGATCAGAGAACAACGGCGGACACAGACTCGGGGAGGCCGCCCCCCGCCAGAAACAACTGTATTGCAATCCAGTTCTTTGCTGAAGACATTTTGCTTCTGTGGAGCATACGTTAGATGCGCATCCACGCACTACAAGTTAATTGTCTTTTCAGGCTTGACGAAAACCTTCCTCACCTAAAGCCCGTGCTTGAAAAGGGCTTCGAAAATCAGCTCACAAGCCTTGTGGCTGCAGCCTCCGGGAGGTGATGGCTCAACGCCATCGAATCAGGAATTCTCCCTCCCGCCCCCGCTGTGGAGATTCAAAGGGAGGGGACACTGCCGGCTTCTCCACCCTGGCTGGGAGTGGACCATCAGGACTCTAACAGGCAGGTGGGTCCTCTCTGTTTTTACTTGAAGCATCTGTGAGCATTTGGAAGTTATAAAACACACTAATCACCTGGACCCTGTCCTCAAGCCACACTCCTGCCGGGCTTGAATGGAGCGATTTTAATCCCACAAAAAGAAAACCTCATTTGAGAAGTATTGATTTTAAATATCCGCCCATCTCTTTCACTTATAAGCAGCTCCTGGACTCTGGCGGCTCCCGCATTCCTGGGCCGCACGGACGGCTCTCCCGGCTGTACCTTCCCTGAGCCCAGTGCCAGCGACGTTGGGGCAGAAAGTCCCGGTCTTGGGCACCCGGGAGCTTCTCAGGGCAGCTGTTTTCCAGAGGGCATGGACATAGCTGCTGGGAGTCGTGTGCATGTGGGCATCGGGATGCTGCCTGGGCACTGGCCAGGAAGGCCACAGCACTGTGGTCAGCCCTTTGCCAAGATACAGGCTCAGCACTGGCCCTGCTGCCCTTTGCCCCAACTTTTAATGGTTATCCCTGGTGGACACCTGAGGCCTCCATGCTCTGGGTGACCTCACTACTATGTCCACCCATAGTCTGGATCCTACTAGTTCTCGATTTCCTGGGTGAACCTGTGCCCTTTCGGTTTTGGGTCACACTCTTCCTCCTGCCATTTGTTCCAAATCAGCCGCATCCTTCTAGATGCCTCCACACTGTCAAACGCCCCCTCCCCTTTCTCTGTGTCCCCCTTCTGCTCTGTCTCTGGCCATCAGAGCAGAGCCGAGAAAGGGCTGCATGTTGGAGCTGGACTTGCCTGGGTTTAATCCCAGCCCTGCTGCTGCCTGACCTTAGTCATCTCACCTGTCAAGCGGGGACCGTGATTGGACTTTGAGGACTGAACAACAGAGCATACGAACCGTTTAGTGCTGCAGTTCACATGGCAGAGTGGAATGACGCAGTGAAGAGCAGTTACTGCCTTTCCTTTCTTCTAATGGGTGACTTACTTAGGGTATTTCAGCCCTGCCTCTTACTAACTGGGTAAGTAAGGCTACGGTGTTGGGGAGTCTGAGGCCCTAGACAGGAGTCTTGGGGAGGGGCTGCAGGGGCCCTGTGACAGGGGAGAAGCCACCTGTCCGGGTCTGCGCAGGCCGAGCTCCCGCCTGTCACCATATTGAATTGTGTGATGCCTGCTGCACCCCAAACCCAATCTCAGGACCTGCCCAGCACGAGGGGCCCACGTCTGCCACAGCCAGGGCTCCAAGCCCCATAGCAAGAAACTCAAGTAATGGCCCCAGACTTTCTGGAGCCTTGCCGAAGGGCCTCACTTCCAGAGCAACTGGTGGCCCAGTGCTACCCACTGCCCAGTCAGGACAGTGGACAGCAGAGGACCTCTCAGGTCCACCCTGAAAACTGTCCCGGAACCCCAGGGAAGGCACTGCCTGATCTCCCTCCAAAGACCAGCACCACGGGCTGTCAGTGGGGGCTGGAGCCCCAGGTGAGGAGGTAAGACCCCAGCCTGGCCTTGAGGGCCCAGCCTGTACCCCAGGTTCTTAGAGCCAAACGGACGCATGTTCTTGAGCCCAGTCCTTGCCTAAGCTTTCCTCTCCTCTGTAGCTCCCTCTCCCCTTTCCTTCTCTCTGGTAGCCCCGACCCACCCCATCTTCGTTCATCAAGGCCCAGCATGGGGCTACCTTCCTCCGGGAAGCCCTCCTGGCTTTCCTGCTATTTCCACAGCACAGTCACCCTATGCCAGTGACTGGACAGGTCTCTCTGCTCCAGCACTGGTGCTGAAGGAAAAGACCTCTAAGGCCACCAGCCTTTCAGAGCCTCCTAAAGCCCTGCCACACTCCTTGGCTGGTAATGCGACCCTGAGGGTGCCATGGCCTGGAAAGGGGTGGGGGGATTTATTTCACCTGCACAGCCAACCATGCAGTTATTTATTTTGACTTTCTGTGGTTGTCAATTCACTTGATGAGAAACAGAAATGGAGCAATGGATTCTGAAACAAAAAGAATTTTGTCTCAATTGCATTTGTATTCAAATGGGTGAAATAAACTTCGGCACCTTCCTGTGTATGCCGGGGGCAGTGCCTGAGTGTGCAGCGGGTGGCGACAGCCTTCTGTCCCCTCAAGAGCAGCCCAGATGAAAAACGAGGCTTCAGAGCAAGCCTCTGGCAGTCCACCTGTTAGGCAGTCGTGCAGGCGCACCACTGAGAGGAACCCCATTCTCCCGGCCAGGTGCACCCCTTTGCAAAGGCAGCCCAGTGATTAATTATCAGGTATCATGGCCGGGGCCAGGAAGAGGAGAGTGAATAAACAAGACACAATTTCACCTCTGCACGTGCTGAGTGGGAGGCGGGTGAGCCTACTGGCTGCTCCTGACGAATGCATGCTTAGAGCTAAGGCAATCCATTCGGCACCAGCAGCCTCGCTTAACTCTCCTGCTGCCAGAGCAGCCCCTGGGAAGATGGAGCCACCAGAGCAGGAGAGCTCCCCAGTCTCCTCTGTGTGGTCGTGAGACCAGCCTCCAGCCTGTCTTTCCCTTAGGGCAGCAGCTCTGTTTCTGGCCCTGGGGCAGGAGTCCCTGTGGGTGACCTCGGTGGAACACATTTCTTGCAGGGCCGAGGATCCTGGTCAGGAATCCTGAAGCCCCTGCTGCATGTCAGCCTCGGAGGTGTGGGCTTGGTGGCTTGGGGCGAAGCAGGAGTCACGGTGCCCTGGGGAAGCCTTGCCCTCAGCACAGTGGCCCTCAGGACATCTGGAGATGGGGCAGGACCCCTGCCCTTCACCTGCACTCTCCTGCCCACACCTGGAAAGCCATCTACAGCCTGCCCTCTTTCGCAGCAGCTCTCTCTGTTCAAGGGGACCTGCTGGAAGAGCCCAGGCACTGGGCTGCTGGCCGGCTGTGGGCTCCTGCTGCAGCCACAATGCCCAGCCCTGAAGTGTCACCCTGGAGCCCACGCTTCCACCTCTCCGTCCATCTCCAGAGTGTCCCCACAGACACGCATGGCTTCTTCCCAGGCCCTCAAGCGCCCACTCTGAAATGGTTGGGTCCCAGGTGTAGCACCACGGGGAGAGGCGACAGTGCGAGAGAGAGAGAGACAGAGAGAGAGAGAGAGAGAGAGACAGACAGACAGACAGACAGACAGACACAGGAGGAGGAGCGGGCTTGATGGGAGAGAGGGGGCAATCAGTGACCCAAATGGGGTGTGTGCGGATGTAGTGGCCAAGGGGACATCTAGGAACTGCAGAGGACCAGGACACTAGAGACCTGGAGGCTGGGATGGGGACGGTGGGGTGAAGGCAGGCAGCAGGATGAGGAACACACCGGCACCGTGGGCAGACCCTCCATTCCCCTCCACTGGCTGCAGGGGACACAGCCATGCTCCTGGCTGTGCGCGCTGCGTGGCTGCTTCATGCAGTGTCAGTAGCTGTGACAGAGACCACATAACCTGTGAAGCCCAACCTATGTTCTTCTCTGCCCTCTGCAGAGGAAGTGTAAGGGGCTGGCGGGGAGGAGGGTGGAGAGAAGGCAACCCGAGCAGATGAGCGAATGTGTGTCTTGAGGGCAGTGTCATTCGGGATGGGGACTGCGGGTGTCCACAGGCTACGTGGCCCTCCTGTGGCTGTGAGTGGCTGCATGGCCTCATCTTCATCTGTACAGAGAGTGGGTGACAGACAGGGAAAGGCTGCCAGGAGATAGGTTAAGGTGTGCGACTGAGAAGGGATGACTCTTTCAAGGTGCTTGACTAGGTTATGGTATCAACCCCCGAGCCCTCCAAGAGACCTAAGCCTTGAGTCCCTCTCCAAAGTCCCTGTGCTTGCTTCCTCTCCTCAGTGCAGTTGTTCCCAGCTTCACAGACTTGACCTCACCAGGCCTCAGCTCCCAACCAGGCCCAGGCCCCGGCATACGGAGGAGGAGCACAGAGAGGGACAGGGCAGCGCACTGGGGACCACGCTGCCCTGATGCTGGCCCAATTTGGGTCAGTTCTCCAATTCTCTCCATCTCTCAGCTCCTTCCACCCCAGAGCCTGAAAATGAGTCTACTTTTTTCACGCTCTGCCATGTAGGCCTCTCTGCCCTGGGGCACCCACGCTGCTTCTGGGTTCTCTGGGGCACAGGAGCTGGGACCGCAGGGTGCCCCCAGCCCAGTCCTGCCTTGGCACCTCTCTGCATACTGAGGTGCTTGGAACCTGCACAGCACAGCCTGAGACCAGACCACAGAGGCAGCCCCAGCTTCCCGGGATCAGATTTATCTGAGCGGTGCCACAGCCAGCCCAGGGCCAGCCTGTGAACAAAACAGACTCCTCACCACACGGGACGCCCGTGTTCCCTGAGAGGAGACGATTCCCATTAACAAAACACCTTCATTTTCAGAAAACCCCTGTTCGCAGCTTGCTTGGTCGAGCCTGCCCCCAGCAGCTATGATTTATTATTTTATTACAAGGTGAAAAGAGACAAAAAAAATTGGCACAGGGGAAAAAAAAGGGCGCCCACAGACTCTTCATAGCAACTCCCGGGGTATCTGATTTAGAGGGACACTGTCATCTTTAATGTTTTCATCTGGAGGAATTAGAGGGCACCAGTGCGGCAGCTTAGAAGCTCCTGATTTAGGGGCAGCCTGCTGGTCTGGCCTCACTGTATTTCCCTTTTTATGGCTCCACAGAGTATTTGCTGAAAGATAATAATGTTGGGTGATATTTCTCCTTTGTCACATGGCAGCCTGAGAGGAAAATTAAAACAGGCCCTTTCTACCTCTCTCAGAGGCCACCGCAGGCCACTTCCTTTTCTCCGGGTGTGACTCTGCCTCTGGTTGCCATCTTTCCCAGGTGGGGACCCTCAGAGAGCCCTTCTACTGTTCTGCTCCCCTGACCCCACCCACTGACGGGCATAGGAGCCTCCCAGGAGAGTCTGTTTGGTCCCCACGTCTGCTCAGCCCAGGATTCTACTATCTCTCAAGTTCACAGCCCTCGATCTGCCCTGCAGGTCTCCTGGTTGACCCTTTCCTAGCTGGCCACGGTCATACCCCAGGGACCCATCCGCAAACCTCTCTGGTCTATCCTTCAAGATACACCTACGACCTGACCTCTTCTTACTCCCCTGGTGCCCATCACCCGGGCACTGGCCACCATCATCCCTCACCTGGCCCACTGCACCAGCTGCTGGGTTGGTTAGCTTCTACTGCTGCTCTGTAGTGGTCTTTTTCTCAAAGCAGCAGTGAAGTGATTCTTTTAAAATACAGTCAGATCACAGCCCTCTGCCACTTGAAGCCTTCCCATAACTTTGTTCCATCTGCTGTGAACAAAGCTCCCTCCTGGTTTCCAGACCCCCAGAGGGACAGACCCCACTGCCTCCACCCCTCCAGACCTGGTCTCACCTCACAGCTGGGCTGTGTCTTCCTCCGATGACTGCATGGTCAGTGTCCTCCCCTTGCAACATTGGTTTCCCTTGGCTGCCTGCTAGCCTGTGTGTGCTCAGAAGCACCCTGGTGTCACAGCCCGTGGCTTTCTGTTGTGTACCTGCACTCTGCCAGCCAGGGGAGTTCCATGAGTACAAGGGACTTTGAATTGAAACTGACATAACTTCTATGGCCCTAGTGCAGCTACCAGGAAGTGTATGTGTGCGTGGCTGGGGCAGGGGGCATCCCGCCGGTTCAGTGTTGGTTCTGCAGGGGACACCTCTGAGGCCGTTGTGGAATGGCCTGATCATGCTTACTGCATCCGGCTACCCTCTAGAATCAGTCAGTGGCACCTTCGATGAAAAGTATTGTGAAGAGGCTGCCTACCAGGGCCAAGAGGGTGATTTCTCACACCAAATAGTGTCACCGAGACTGTTTCTGCATGAATGTATCATATCCCACATGTAAGGTCTCAAACCATTTTGCAAACGTGTAGTAGCTGGCTGTGGGAGGGAGACTCATTCCCCTGATTAAGGAAATCAAATTGCTCTGTTTTTATAATTATATTGGGCACTCAAGCCTCAGGATGTCAGGAGCAGAGAGCGTGTCCACACCTGTCCTCTGGCCACTGTGTGGGCTCATGGGCAGCATGTGGCCCTGCACACATGTGGACAGGGCTCGGGAGGCATCAAGCCTAGCTCCAAATCCTTGGTCTGCTGGGGTCCAGTGGGGTAACCACAGGCTAGGGTGATGGTCAATCCTGATCACCAACTGGACTGAATTAAGAGATGTGAAGAGAATGATGGGATTGTAAGGGCATTAGCCTCACCAATGGGTCAGCCCATTTATAAGTTCACAGCTAATGGGCTCTGAGGAGACGGGCCTCATTGGAGGACGCGGATCATGGTTGTGTGACCCTGGGCTCTGTCTGGTCCCTGCCTGTTCCTCTCTGGCTTCTCCCTGTCCTCACTCTGCTTCCTGGCTGCCATGAGGTTAGCAGCTTTCTCCCATGATGTCTTAGAGCCCGCTGACCATGGACTGAGATGTCAGAAACCGTGAGTTAAATCAAATCTTTCTTCCAACTGTTTATATTAGGTAGTTTGGTCCTACTGACAAAAAGCTGACCAGTTACAGCGAGCTACTTAATCTCTCTGTGCTTGGTTACCTTTCTTTATAATGGGGATATCTGGTATCCTTTTCATGAGGATTGGTACTAAAAAGAGATGTTAAACTGGCTGTAATAAAGGTTATCAGTTGTAACGAACATCCTTGCTCAGCAACTGGCCGCGCCTCTGCTCCTGGCTTTCCATATGTGAATCCTGGTTACCTGCCCTGCCCCTGGCTCCCGGGCTGCTTATACTCCACAGGTGGAGCCTCATCCTAGTCCTGTGCAGATCTGACTTGGCAGACACGACTCTAGAAGCTGTGCACTTCTGCTGGGCTAGATGTGGGTGGTGCAGGTGGACAGCACTGAACCACCAGCCTCCACTCCTTTCTAGATAGATCCTTTCCCCAGCCACTGGAACCCACAAGTCTGACACCTGCTAAAGACAAGGCACAGGAGGGGCCCTTGTGAAACAGGGACTGGGGGCTGAGAGGCGGTGTAGCTTCGTAGGTGAGAGCCTCGGCTGTGAAGCTGGACTCCGGATTCTAGCCCGGTCCAGGAGCACTGAGTCTGAGGCATAGACATGTTGGTCACATGCACTGTGCCCCTGGGCCTCCTCTGTGGAACAGGGTAATGACAGCTCCCCCCTTGTAGATTACTGTAAGGATTAAAAACTCACACGGAAAAGATTAGCATCAGCTACGAATTCTGCATTAAGACCTGCAATTAATGATATGGCCTCCAAAGCAAACTCTGGGACAAGCTGTGAGCCCTGTGACACTGCTCCCAGGTGGGAGCCTCTGCTGCGTCTCGGGCAGTGTCCCGCCCACACCGCAGATGTCTGTCATGGATGGGCTTCCTTGCCATGGGCAGGGAGTTTGCAGAGGGAGGAGTGGGCCAGGCCTGCCATATCACTACCCTTTTCCCAGGGCCCCACCCAGAACCTGTCTGGAGCAGGAGCTAGGCATGTATGGGCACATCAGAGCAGAGGGCAGCCGCCTGCTGCTTCGATGTGGGGCGCTTCCTTAAACTCATTTGCTCAAAGTAGAAGCCTAAGAGCTTCCCACTTTTCGGAGTTTGTGATTTCCAAGACCATGGCTGTCACATCTGACAGCTTCTGCCAACTAATGAAGCCACTTGACACTGGCTGGGGTGGCTCCGTTCACCCTTGGGGCTCGATGTCCTCTGCAGAGACATCAGGGACAGCTGATTGCCAGGTCACTCACCCTAGAGGCCCCCTGGCATCAGCCTTGCCTGAGGATGGGGAGCAGGGACTGGCATCCAGGAAGTCATGCCTGTACCCCAAGGTGGGCTGCTGGAGCCTGGACCAGGGGACGCTGTGGCTGTAAGAACCACACTGGCCCCCGGGAGGACCCACTTCCTGTGCCCTGGGCAGCCTGGGAGACATTGTGTTTGTGGACATTACAGAGCCTGGGCAGCCCTGCCCTTCGGAGACGCTGATCTTCAGAGCAGGAGGACTGGGCCCCACCCTGCCCCGCCCAGTGCGGCTCATTAAAATCCAGTCACCTGGACTCTGGGGCCTGTGCAGACCTCATCTGCCCAGCAGACTGGCTAGGACTGTGTAGAGGGGCAGAGTGGGGCCTGAGGTCTGGGCACCAGGGATTATACTCTTGGGCTGGGTCTGTGCCCTTTACTCTAGGCAAGATCAATATAACCTCTCCTGACTTCAAAGGGAATCGGACACAGGAGTGTAGGCTCAGGCAGGGCCACATGGCCAGAAACCCCCAGTCCCTCTTCCTAGGTCCATTTAACCCGAGTTCCTCCCTCCTGTCCCAAACCACTGCGGCCAGAGCTATTAATCAGCAGCACCCCCAGCTGCTCTGAGTTCTCCTCCCCATGGAATCTCTGCTTCCCCTTCCCATGTGATGCTTTCAATCTCTTCCCAGGTGGTGCTGGCCAGCAGGGAGGTGGGGAGGCTGTGGAGAGTGTGGCCATGAATATTGCAAAGCAGACGGTCAGCCTTTGAAGGATGGAGAGCTGACTTCAGGGGACCGGGCACCCTGCTCGGCCCCTACCTTTATCGTCAGTTTTGAGCATGCAGGGAAGACGCTGAGAGGCGGAGTGCTGGCCTGCCTCTCCAATTACAGCTCCCAGCTGCTCCGGCCGGCGCAGCAGAGGCTGCCTGCCCTGGGCACTGCTGCTGCTGCTGCTGCTGCGGGGACTTCAAAACCTTCCTTCCCAGTCTCGAAAGGTGCATAGCCTCTGCCGAAAGCAAAGGGAATGGAGACCGTGCTGGGGAAAGACAGAACCCAGGACAAATGAACAGAGCCCGCATGCATGCAGTTGCAGGCAGCCAGAGCACCTGGCAGCAGCGGTGTGTTTAGGTTGAAGCCACTGCCAAGGCCGCAGCCTTGCTCCTCTTCCCTACTGTTTCTGCAGCCGCCCCTCTGCTGGTGGCATCTGCGTATCCTGCTCCCCACCCTCCTCCCCAGCCCGGTTTGGGTTCCAGGGGGAAGCACCTTCCACCGTGGAGTGTGGGACACCTGCTCTGAACAACAGACCTGCTCCTGGGGGGCCAGTCTCCCTGCAGAGCTGGCAGCCCTGAGCATTACCAGGAAACTCTGTCAACTGCCCATGGATCCACTGGACAACAATCCCAAAACTCTTCTGGTTCATCTGAAAGGGATCCGGGTCACATACAGCTACAGCGGAAAGCACCTGGGGCACACGCACTTTGGGACCGGAAAGTGACACTGGTGCAGGGCTCTGTCCTCGGCAGCACATGTAGGTGTGGAGCCCCAGAGAGGACTTGCCTCCCTGAGCCCATGCTCGGCTGCACCCCAATTTACATACCCCAGGTGGAAGGGCGGGTGGAAGGCAGGAAATGAGTGCTCCAAAGGTCCTGAGCAGAGCAGAGTCAACAGCTGGAGCGCTCGGTTGGCTCCCAGCTCCAACAGGTCTAGAGTTGAGTCAGGCTCTGCAGCCCCCAGCTTCCCTGGAGCTCAGGGGTCAGGAGAGGTACTGCCTGTGACCACCTTATGCAACACTGGCCCAGGGCAGGCTCTCAGCCAGCAGCGTGGCTGGGTAGAGGGCACTGGGGAACCATCGGCAGCTCCTGGACGGTGGTGGGGGATTTGAGTAGAAAG
Source organism: Hydrochoerus hydrochaeris (assembly GCA_004027455.1). NCBI lineage: Eukaryota > Metazoa > Chordata > Mammalia > Rodentia > Hydrochaeridae > Hydrochoerus > Hydrochoerus hydrochaeris. The sequence goes on from PVLA01015471.1 coordinate 22,238, forward strand.
ACTGTGAGCCCAGGTGCCATCCAGAGAGTGGCATGCAGCTGAGAGCCCACCTACCACCCAAGAGACACCAATTCCACCCACCACCCAAGAGACACCAATTCCAAGAGGAGGGGAGACACCAATTCCACCCCAGCTGAGTGCAATTCGTGGCCCAACAAGTATGCAAACAATTGTTCTGCTTGGAGCCCAGCTGGAGACAAAAGTGCCATCTGGAGCAGAACGGTTTCTGAGGCACAGTGCGCCGGCAGCCCGAGCTCAGCCCAGGTGCCCACGCCTGTCCAGGAAGCTCCTCTGCTGAGGTGCAGGAGTCTCGGCCCAAAGGGAAAACCACTACCAAGTACTCCATGCTAAGGAGTGGCGGGGCCTGTTTGCGGTGGTGGCCAGTGGTCCTCAGCTCCCCCACCCTCCTGGCCCACAGCAGGAGGAAGGTGGGCCCCCAGGTGGACAGAGAACAAAGCTGCTGTTTCCCTGCTTGGGCCTCTGCTGAGCCCAGCCTCTCTGCTGAGGCCAAACAACTACTTATGACTGTTCTCTGGTCCCAGTCACAGCCAAGATCGCATAGCTCCAAAGAGGACAGCAGTTTTCACCCACCATGGCCTGGATGAGATGACTCGGGGCTCAGAGTGTGAGGCCCTTCCCAAGTGCAGCTTCTTCTGCAGTCAAACAGCTGTTCCTCCGCTGGGGGAGGACCCCCCCCCCAGGCTGCACGCATGATGGACCCTATTCCTGCTTCTCAGCAGCATGAACAGCCAGAAAGACCACCTCCCGCCAGTACCGAGACCCTGTGACTACAGCGGCCCTTCAGAGAGGGAAGGAGAGGTGATTTGAGTCCAGGCACATTACACCAAATTCATTCTAACCTCACTCTATCGCCAGAACTTGGGTCTCCTGACAGTGTCCAGGGAGCCCGTGGAAGGCTTCTGATAAGCTCTTGCCCTATGCCCCGCAGGACAGGGAGCTGAGGGAGGATGGGCAGTGTGAGGACAGGTTTGGGGAGGAGGAGTCTCATACGGGTGGCACTGGGTGAGCAGGGACACAGAGGGAGGCTGGCCTGCCTGCAGATGACACGGTGCCTCTCTGCAAGCCCAGCTCACACAGAGTCCTGGTGGGCCCCCATCCTGGCTAGGGCCAAGTGTGGGGAGACGGGATCACCTGGATTGGTCTTTCTTCCTTCTAGGAACTGTCACAATCACTCTGGGCCTTCTCTTTACAATTAAAAACAAAGAGCATCGTGGCTTTCAAACCTTTCAGCCAACCACTCAGCAGGAGGGGCAGCCAGCACACGGGAGGCTCTAGGCTTCTCTGCCATGCTCTGCCAGCCTTGCCCTTCAGCTGTGCAAATGCCCAAGGCAGTACCATTCTTGCCCGATCTCACCTGCTTCTTCCTTGCCCCGTCCCTTCTGCTGTATCTCTGCTGCTCTAATCCCAGCCTCTACCCATATAGCAACCACCTACTACCCTCCCTTCCTCCAGCCGCAGCCCAGAGGAAGATTTGGGAAAGGCTGGGCTCTGGGCCAGGGGGAGGCATCTGTGGCTTAGTAAGCGCCATGATGAGGGAAGGACCAGCGAGCCAGTAGGGGTTGCTGATGCCTGGGAAATCCAAGGTGGCACCCCGGCCCACGGTCTGGGGCTTCCACTGCCGCAGGCAGGCAGTAGGCACGTGGGCATGCAATGCCTCTCTACCCAGGGCTTGTCTGTCCTCAGGATATGGCTCTCCAGCCAGCTTCTACCAGGGGGCCACTTGCTGTTGGGACTTGTGTGTCCCCAGTTCCAAGTGTGGCCCACAGGCTGCTCACCCAGTCAGTCACTGCATCTGTCCCCTAGGAGTGCAGTTCCTCCTACAGCTCCATGGTTCCTGACTTCTGGACATACCATCCTAGCTGGGACCTCAAAGTGGTGCTTGTCGGGCACTGTCACACAGCCTGAGAGGAAGGGAAGAGTAATAAGGTAGAGGACAAGTGACTGTGCTCCGGGTCCCTTCCTGGGCCAATACAGCCCTGGGCAGGGTTTGCCTGCGAGAGACACCATGAGGGTCCCTGCCCAAACCTTGGAATACGTGGTCATCACAGCCAGCTGTCCGTCCTGAGATGGGGGTGCTGCTGGCGGCCAAGGTAGCAGTAAGCAGAGGTGCAGCCCCATGTGCTAAGCTTTCTGAGTCCTCCAAGGAGCCTGGGAGCCAGCCTGGGCCACACGAGTGTCCCCCAGATGGCTCAGCTACTCACATCCCCAGCCTTCCCAACAAACCAATCCAGGGCGGCGACCTTGGAAATTAGAAATGTGGCCTTGTGTAGACATAAGCTCATGTCCTTGCAAAAGCTTTGCGTTAACACTGAGATTTTCAGGGACAGTTCCGTGTGATCCTGGTTAAAAAGCTGAGGTGTCAGTCACTCTTATTTTGTGTCTCTGTAATGAAATTCTTTGTTTCCTCTGCAGCTGTTTCAGGGTATTTACTAACATTCGGAGAGCTCCTCTGTTCCCAGCAGAGTTCTGAGTCTCCTCTGTGTCCTGAGCCAGCTGGGCTGTGTGACACACCAGCATGGGATGGCTTTGCAGCCGGGCCACAGTGGTGGACAAGGTGTCCAGTCATCCCGCCTCTTCTTCCATGAGGAGGGTTTTAAGAAAAATCACCAAAGCATCATATTTTAATGAGTTTTCTTTGCAATTTGTGTGTAATAGGTTTTCAATAACAACCTGTAATTAGTTCATTTTCTACTGTTCAATTGCTCTGCACTGAGGCCATTGACAGCTTCCAGCTGGGATTTTTAAAAATGGAAAGCGCTCGAAGATTCAGCTCTAGACAATGTGTAGGAAGTGCGAGGCCTTGCTGTGCAGCTGCTGCACATCCCTGGAGATGGGAAAGAGGCAGTCTGGGTTTGAAACAAGAGGGGGGA
>PVLA01015472.1:0-25126 GCA_004027455.1 Hydrochoerus hydrochaeris
AACTGATTGCATTTAATACAGGCCTCATCTTAACTTGATCTTGAACCTCCTGTAGAAAAGTATAACTTCAAAATGTATAATGCAATGCCATAGTAAAATGTTAGCTGTAAGCAGGGCTGAAATCACTAACAGTTTCTGACAATTGCTGGATATACTGGTAACTGATTGTTGTTATAGATGGATGGACTGTGCAAGGTTTGAATTGTGAGAGTTCTCCTAACACAGCTTCTCCAGCTTCAACTGACCACCCATGCCATGCAACAACTAAACAAAAGGGAGAAATATATTGGGAGCTATTGAAACTGGAAGTTAATACAGGTGCAGGGCTGCATATGGGCAGGGAATGGATGACCTGAGAACAAAGAGAAGCCTCAAAGATGAGGTCACAGAGGAGGACACCTGGCTCCCATTTCAATTAACTAAATAAAGACTGTAGCTGAAAGCATTTCACTCCTGCAGTGAAATGCAGCATGGACACCTCATCATAAGATCATTTTCCTAAATTAAACATAATTTGTTACTTGGCAAAATTCTTGAACCACTCTCAAGTTCTGTCAGCTTTCTGCATTGTTTGAAAAATAATAATAATAAATACTGGCTTCCCAGAGGCATTCCTTTTCTCAGCCCACTCTCAGAATATTGAACTCTGCAGAAGGGTTCATCATCCCAGAGCCCTAAAATCTTATGATTTATTTCATTTGTTTAAGCCTTTCCTGTATACTTGTTCAGGAGATTGGTGATCTAGGCCAGGTCCCCTACACATTTATTCATTCTTCCTTTCAACATGTACACATGAAGCAATAATTGGATGTCAGATATTATGGTAAGGCAGGACCCTGGCCTCCTTTGGTGAAAGAAGAGAAAAACAAGAAAATAGGGAAACAAATTAATTTCATCTCTAACTGCCTTGTTTTTTAGGTTATGTAAAAACTTGATGATTATATTTCTAAGAAGTAGCTCTCTCATAAGCAGGGATAAGAGTTTGTAATGAAATCTAAAAGTGCAAAGGAAAGCATGAGGGGCAAAATGGGTGTTTCTTTGGGATAGCATTATCAGAAGGTGTGAAATGTAGTAAAGGAAGAGGGAAGGATACAGAGGGAAGAAATGGTCATGGTGTGATCTTTCCAGGATGAACACAATTGGGAATTATTCTATATGATTCTCTTGGTTCTCAAACTTTGGACATGCTTAATCTTGCTATCCATTTCCTAAACTGTACAGTATGATGGTCACTAAGACCATTCTGAGGATGAATGTACAATGTAAAGTGTCAATGCATAACAAGCACTCAATATGTATTAGTTATCCTTATTATAGTCAGGTTCCTTAGTAGTAGAATCTCACCTGTCATCTCACCCACCAAACTCAACTCTCAGTTTTGGAGATTTCAAGATCTCACTTTCTCTTGAAACAATGTGAATGATGTTTTAAAACAAAAATTTAACTGATGATGATGATGATGGCAGCAATGGAAATCAAACACAGAGCCACACACATATCAGGCAATTGCTGTACCACTGAGCTACAGCCACATAAATTTTAATATGAAATATTTTATTCACTCAGAACTTATGAGGCAAAGCAGTGATTTGGTGCTCTAAAAAGAAAGTTCCCTAAGTATGCTGGGATGAAAGTCTTTGAATACAGGAGACTTGGATTTATAAAGTGATTGGTCTCCCCATTAGCTCCCCACTGGTTCTTCAAAAAGCAAGTCATTTTATCATGGTCTGTGTGAATTGTTATTTCTCCTTGCACATACGTTTCTTCTGCATAAGCTGAAATACATCCACTGCCCCTCTGAAGAAGCTAGAGGGCCTTATTATCCCTTAAAAGTCAGAAAATGTTCATTTACTGAAAAAATATTTTCTGAGCTGATGTTTCTCATAGCACATAGCACTTAACTTCTACTACATCTCTCAGAGAGACCATGCAATTTGTCTGGCTACTTGAAGGTTGGCAATTGTCTGTAGTTGATATAAGACTGTCCAGAGCTAGCTACATGGCTTGTTGACTATGAATGATCCTGGGTCCTTCGTGGTTGACTATCCTGATTTACCAATTACTGCCTTTCATTCTGGTAGGAAAACTTTTCTTCCTTCATAGGAGAATACTTTGGCATAAACTTTCCAGTGGTGACAGTATGATTTTAAGATGTGCTTATTCTGTGTTGATGGTTCCGTTGCTTTGTTTTTGCCAAGAGTCACTGATGGTTTGTTTGGAGGAGTCATGGTAAAATACAGTTATCATGTCTTTATAGGTTAGTCCAGTGATGGCAAACCTTTTAGAAATGAGTGCCCAAACTTCAAGCAAAGACCTATTTATTTACCACCCAGTGCTAATACTGCAATCAAACTGAATATTGAGGTTTTAGTTTAGAAAAAAATGACTCAAACATTAACTTCTTTTGTCTTGAAAGAAAAACACAACAACACATGTCCCCTAGGTTTGCCTGCTGGGTTAGTTCTTTCCTGACAGCTGAATCTAGAGTAGGTGATGCTAGGATTAAGAGTGCATGATTAATAATCAGTCCTCTGGTTGATTTGGCACCACTGAGTTACAGCAGTCTGGATAAGCTATAAAGAGTACAAAGGCGCTGTTAAACTCCCTTGTTGCTTTTGCTGTCTTCCACTGCCATGAACTGCTACCCGTCTGCCATGCGCCAGCTGGATGTGGACAGAAACCTCTACAAACAGCTAAATAAATCTTTCCTCCCTTTACATGTGGGTGTTGGAAATTTTGTAGCAATAATGAGAAAAATAACTACAGCACACACCATCCATGACCTATTTCCTCCAAATGGGACCTACTCAGTGGCTCGTTCAGCTATGAACACATCAATTGCTTGATTCATTGATGAGGTTAGCACACTCTCAAGATCCAGCCACCTCTCTAGGCTCCACCTCTGAACTTTGCTGCACTCAAGGCCAAGCCCTCAATACCCGAGTTTTTTGACCCACTTCATATTCAAAACATGACAACTCTTCTATCAAGGAAACAGAGGGTGAGCAAATATTTCCATCTGGGAATAATTTCTACTGTGAACAACAGAAACCCCAATGACAGGGTTATTTTTCTTGTATTAACAAGCTGACATTAGGTCAGTAGCCCAATGATAATTAGATCTGGCATCTCTTAAGATTCTCTTGGGTTTTTGTTTTCCCCCTATTAGTAGCAAAATGCCCCAACTTACATCATCTGTGTTCAAGGCAGAAAAAAAGGGAAAGAAAATGTGCAAAAAACACTACTTTAATATTTTTTGGGAATGTGGAACTTTCCCTTAATAACCCTGTCTGACCTCCATTGACAGGCCATCACCTAAGCTGAAGTCAGTCAGCTTTCTGTCACTGTAACAAATACATGAGATAAATAAGCTTTTAAAGAAGAAGGATTTATTTTGGCTTATGATTTCAGAGGTTTCAGGCCATGATTAGTTGGCCTACTGATTTTGAACCTTTGGTGAGGCAGTAGTGCATGTAGGAACACTTGGCACTGGAAACCCATTTACCTTACGGCTAACAGTGAAAGTGAGAGAAAAAAGAAAGAGACTGGTGTTCTGCTGTTTTTTTCAGGTCATATCCTAGTGACCCATTATTATCAGGCACTACATCTCCAAAGTTCCACCACCTCTCACTTCCGTCTCCCTGGGGCAACAATTTCAACGTGTAGGGCTGTAGGGGGCAGTTAAGATCCAAACTAGAGCATATGCTTACCCCTCGCGCAAAATGTCTGGGACAGTGAGCAATGGGGAACCTTAGTGATTTAGACCAGTCAGAATTCACTTTCTGGGATCATAGTTGCCCCCAAGTCAAAATTAGTTTCTCATCAGCAACAAGGACTAGATATTCCTTAGGCACTAGCAATGTAGATTGTCATAATTCATTTTCTACTCATTTTTGTCTTTGAGAACCACATCGAACAGGCTGGTCCCTGAAAGCACTTATGAAGACCACTGTTGTTATATTTTCCCCCTGTGTTCAGAGCTGAACAGACACCGCATTTCATATAGGGAAAATCATCTTCTGGGGCATTCTTCTGTCTTTTCAAGGACACTACCTCCTCCTCTAGCTCACTTCTACATGGAGATCAATAAATTCACCTCGTTCTCCAGCTTTCCTCTAAGCTGAATTCTCAAACCTTTCTGTAGCTTCAGTGCAAACAGCTGAGCTTTTCTGCTTGTCAGTCACATTCATTTTTGGACTGATAATAGAAGAGATAGTGGAATATTGGTAATAGATGACTCACTAACAGATGTTCTTTGCTTTTAAAATAAAAATCAATAGAAGTTTCCAAGCTAAACATTATGGAGCCAGAGATAATATATAATGAAAGAATTTAGAGTTAGGATCACAGCTCTACTCAGCAGGGAGACAATAGTTTTTAATCACTTGCGACAGATGAGTAGAGGATACACAATGACACACATTGATTTTGCTTTCAACTTTGTCTCTGTTAGAGTTCTCTCTCACCAGAATGTTTCCTTCCCTGCTAACAATAGATTTGACTCGAAGTTAGTTGCTTTGTAGCCTGTTTGGGGGAATGGAGGATGGATGTAGTTGTGTTTGGGGTTAAAATGAGAGGATGTGGAAGACATGACTTGTCACCATGTCAAGTCTCCACTCCAGGACCCCTGGAATCAGTGCAGAGATCAGCCATGTGTTTTATGCTGCACCCCTTTGACATTTGATAGGTATAAAGCTTCTGTAGACTTAGTGTTTGCATTCCTTTTCTAGAGCAAAAGTAAAACACATATTCAGTATTGAGAAAAGCCTCACCCAGTGTAGTGGCACAAGCTTGTAATACCTGGACTCTGGGAGAATGAATCAGGAGAATCACAAATTCCAGCCCCACTTGGGCAACTCAGTGACTTAGTGAGAAACTGTCTCAAAAGAAAAATCAAAACAAAATTTAAAAAAAGGTCAGAGAAGATGGTTCAAGGGAAAAGCTTGGATTTAATCTTGGGGTGGGGTGGGGGTTAGATGCCTCCTCTAAATCAAGAAAGGTTGACTAATTTTACCACTCCCAAATTATGATTTCTCCCTCTACTCTGACAGCAGCCAAGTGGGACTTAACCAAAGGGCTTCTGTGTAGCATGTTCTCTATTTTTATCTCCAGGGCATTAAAGAAGTTTCTTGGCCTTTAATGACAGTTTATACTTATATTCCAAATCCCCAAGGTAACATTGCTGGCAATGTTATCCTGAGAGGACTGACAGTAGGGTTGTATTGGTCTCCTCAGAATCAGTTATGGGGCCATTTGTCAAGAGCGAAAGGAAGCATGAGATGAAGCTGGGGGCAGGACACTTTTTGGGACAGAAGCACATTCATCTAAATTGAAATCTATGGAGCACTGTTATCCTAACACTTAGAACAAGGACTCACACCTTAGACTTAACTAGGACCTGGTGAATAACGTGGCAGAATCTCCTAGGCTGTAAGCAAGTGGGCCTTTCTTATGCTTAACAACACGGAGGTAGCTGAACTGGGGATGTAGCTCAGTAGTAGGATACTGCGTGGTACTCACAAGATCCTGGGTTTGATCCTCAACACTGGAAGTAAAGCATGAAAATTTTCTTTTAGTAGTTATACTTTAACCAACTTGCATGTAAGTGAGTGAAAATGCAAGCTCAGGCTTTTAGTAAAAAGAGTGTTGATTATCATTTTGTCTTTTATACTTTTAATAGAAAGCATTAAGACACATGGCACTTATACAATGGTTTTGACTGTAGGCAATTTTAAGTGAAAAATGAAGTTGGTGCTCTTTCCTTCCTTCCTTTCTTTACATTATGCATATAACTTTAAGCATTTTTAATTTAGTATGTGGAAAATAATTGAGACAAAATATTTTAAGTAGCATGAGCCAATAGTTCTATATTGATTCAAATTAGTTTAGAGGTTGAAGGAAAGTAAGGAATACCCTACTTTTGAATGATTAAAATGTAGCAAAGAACATTAAATGAATGGAACAAAAATTTGAAGGGTGTTCATTTCTGAATCCTTAGTATCCAGGACAGGATTCCATACATACTAGAGCACACAACACACACACACACACACACACACACAACATATATACACAGTATTTATAGAATTAGTATGTTTTCATCTTCAAAAATTTAAATAACTAAAAATTTTGGAATACTTTTAGACTTATAGAAAATTTCCAAAAATGGAGAAGAAAATCTCAAATACCCTTCATTCAACTCCTCTAATGTAAATTGTTCGAGCACTCAAAAGTTAACATTGGAATCATCTGGACTCCAGAACTGACTCAGATTTTCCTAGTTGTCCTATTATATATAGATTATTATTACTATTTTTATTATTATTACTTTGAGGTACCAGGAATTAAACTCAGAGCCTCACGCTCGTTAGGCATGTGCCACTGAGCTAATCCCCAGCCCCAGTTGTCCTATTTCAGGAGGCCACACTGCATTTGCTCAGTGTCTTCTTTTCTGGACAGTATGTGCTCTGTTCCTTGTGGCACTGACTGGGCTAGAAGAGCAGTGGCAGGCATTTGTAGGCTGTCCCTCAGTGGAGGCCTGTGTTATTTTCTCATACTTTTTGGTGGAGAGGCCGTGGAGGTGCTGTGCCAGGCCATCACATCCTGTCAGGGGTGCATTCCTTTAGCATAACATGGCTCAGGTGTCCCCACCACAGCAGCTACTGGAGCCTGAGGAGGGGTTTCCCATCCTTCTCTTCCCAGAACTTGTTCATCTAGCACAGAACCTCAAAAATATTCCTTTCATAAAGAATACACTACGATTTTCTTCTCAGACGTGAACATGTTTGTCAGGGTTCTCCATTTGTCACCTGCTGGAATTTTGAGAACCGTATTCTCCCTTCACTCTTCACTTGATTCAAGACTTTTTTTTCCCCACAGCACTGAAATAAGTGAAGTCAAGAAACAAACAAGCCCGAGAGTATTCCTGACCCTCATGTCACTCAGTCCCTTAGTCCCTCCAGCTCAGCTTTACCATATCTACTCTGCAGATGAAAACGCTGATGGTGGAAGAGAGAAATTCTCTTCTAACAAGAGAAGTGAGAGCTTATATCTCTCATGGCTGCTTTCCTTGCCAGGGAGCTCATACCCTTGATTCCACTTCCCTTTGCTCCCAGGGCACATAGATTGACCTATGCACAGATTGTCCTATGCAGAGACCTAGCTCAGCTGTCTCAGGAAAGCCTGCCCCACAAGCTTGGCAGAGAAGGATCTTGTTAGTGGAAGCTGTCAGTTTTAACCTTTCTAGACTAGATTATCTTATTTCTATTGTATGTTATTTCATGAAATGAACTTTTACAAGTGTGGTTTCCAGAGTTAGTTTAGTTTGACCTTTTAATGCATCATGCGTTCCCAGGAGCCAGCCCAGGAGAAGAACCTTTAGCTGCCATGTGTTTGCATCTGTCCTTGGGGAATCCGGGGCTCTGGCATGGTGATCCATCCCCATTGTATGAGTGCGGACAGCACAGGTGACAGGAAACAGTGGGTATGTGTATCTTGTGTTTCATGTCAGCAATGTATCTGACATGGCCATGGAAAATACAATTTTCGTAATTGTTTTTTCTATCAACCTGACTTAGGAGAATTTAAAAACTTTTTTTGTACTCCCTTTCATATTTTTTATTGATACATTTCAGATATACGTAATGATCACATTCAACACAGGGAATTTATAGCTGTACCTGATATATCTCTTGCTTCTTTCCCCCATTTCTCTCCTCACCCTTCAACCTCATTTATAAAAGCTTATTTCCACTTTTTCCTTCCATTCTGTTCCTTTTTTTCTTGTCCCTTCTACACTTCCTTCTCCCTTGTTCATCTTTTCATTTGAACATTTTCTTCTATTTTCCAATATCTATTATTCATTTTGGTCTTTACTTAGTTTCTCAAACCAGAGAAACCACGTGATATTTCAACATACATATGTGATTTATTTCACTTAAGAGTATGGTCTTAAGGTGCATCTATTTAGCTGGAACTCTCTCAAGATTATCTTTCTTTGTGGTAGAGTAGTTCTGTAATGGATAAAAAAACCCCACGTCTTCTTTATCTATTCATTGGTTAGTTGGCTTCTGAGCTGTTTCCAACATTTAACTATTACAAACTGGGCCACTATAAACATGGGTGTGCATATGTAATGATATTTTTCATTCTTTTGGAAATATACCAAGAAATGAAATAGTTGCATCAAATAAAATGTCTAGTTTTAGTTTTCTGAAGAATCTCCACACTGATTTCCCCAGAGGTCGCGCCAGTCTGCACTAGCACCCACACTGGAGAAGGGTTATTTTTCCTCCCACAGCTCTGCCAATACCTATTATTGGTGGATTTTCTGGAGGCAGCCATTCTTTCTGGAGTGAGATGGAATCTTGGTGTTGTTTTAATTTGTGTCTCTTTAGTGACCGGTGATGTTAAACATTCTTTTCATATATTTATCTGTCACTTTTACTTCTTCATCTGAGAGGTGTCTATTCATTTCAAATGCCCATTTTTTGATTGAGTCTTTAGATCTGAGGGGTCTTATTTTTTGAATTCTTTATATATTCTAGATAGTACTCCTTTGAGGAAAAGCTGGAAAAAATTTTTGCACTCTGTGTATTGTTTCTTCACTCTATTGGTGGTTTCCTTTGCTGTGTAAAAGTTTTTACTAAGATAAGATCCCCATTATTGATTCTTTGTGATATTTCCTGTGCATACAGGGTTTTGTTCATACAGTCATTGCCTATACCAGTGTCTTCAAGAGCTCTACCTATGTTCTTTTCCAGAAGGTTTATTGTTTCTGTTTTAATATTTAGATATTTCAGCAATTTCTATTTTAGTTTAGTGAATGATGAGAGATATGTCTAATTTTAACCTTCAGCAAATAGAAAGCCAGTTTTTCCCACACTATTTATTCAAGAGGCTATCTTTCTTCCAGTGAGGATGTTTGGTGCCATGCATGGTGGGACACTCCTGTAATCTCAGCACTCAGAAGGCTGAGGCAGGAGGATCATGGCAAGTTTGAGACCAGGCTGGGCTACAAGGTGAACCCAAGGCCAGCCTGGACTATATTGTGAGACCCTGTCTCAAAAAGACAAAAAAAAAAGATATTTGGTTACATTGTCAAAGATAAAGTGATTGAGTATGTTTGGAGTTTTTTCTGCATCTTCTAATCTGTTCCATAGATACTCAAGTCTGGTTTCTTTGCCAACACCATTTGGCTTTTAACATAGTAGCTCTGTAGTATAATTTGAAGTTGGGGATTGTGATAACCACTGTCTTGGCTTTGTTGCCAGAAATTTTTTTTTTTTGCTATTCTCATTCTAAATGAATTGTAGGGTTGTTTTCTCTAGTTCTGTAAGATATGCTATTTTCTGTGATATTTGTATTTTGATCAGAAGTGCATTAAATCTGTATAAGAATTTTTGATTTCTAATCATTTTCACTGTATTATTTTCTCCTACCCAGGAACAAGGGATATCATTCCCTTTTCTAACATCCCCTTTGATCTTCTTGTTTAGAGTACTGTAGTTTTCAGTGTAAAGGTCTTTTACTTCCTAAATTGATTCCTAGATATTTCAATTTTTTGGATGCCACTGTGAAAGGTGTTGATTCCTAAATTTCTGTTTCAATGATTTTATTATTTGTATACACAGATGCTATTGTATACAGTATTATTTGTATACACTGATGCTATTGTATACAGTAGCATTAGATCTTTGTTATGGTTTGTGTCTAGATGTCTCTCTAAATCCTCATGCAGTCATGGGGTTTTTTCAGAGATGTCTCTGTTTAGAGTGTGTGATGCTGAATTAAGTGTGTGTGGTGTGGTTAGTAAATCACTCCACTGTTTGGTTTGGCATAGTTCTGGCTAGAATTAAGGATGTAAGTCTACACCTGCTCTAGGGAGTGTAGCCCACATACAATATAAGAGACCAAAATAATCTTGAGTCCTCTTCTTTGCTGCCTTTGCTGTCTTCTGCCACCATGGGCTGTTGCTCCTCTGCTGTGTGCCACCTTGTCTTGGAGCCAGATGATTATGGTCAGAAACCTCTGCAGTCTGTGAGCTAAGTAAACATTTTCCCATTTAATTTTCAATGTCAGGTATTCTGTCACAGGAATGACAAAAAGAGAGACTAAGACCGTCTCCTCTAAATTTCTTGTAGAATTTAGCAGTGAATCATTAAGCGTTTGGGTTTTTCTTTTTTTGGTAGGTTTTTAATTGCATCTTCAGTTTCACTGATTGATATTGGTTTATTTAGAACTTTAATGTCTTCTTGATTTAGCTTTGGTAATTCATATGTATCTAGGAATTTGTCCACTTGTTCTGTGTTTTCCATCTTGTTAAGGTAGAGGTTCTTGAAAGTAGATATTGATCATCTGAATTTCTGCAGGATCTGTTGTGATTTCCCCCTTTTAATTTTTTATTGCATGGATTTAAGTCTTTTATTTTCTTTTTCTGATAAGCTTGGTGAAGGGGTATCTAATTTTTTTAATCTTTTAAAGAGCCAACTATTCAATTCATTGATTCTTTGTATTGATTTCTTAGTGTCAGTTGCATTAATTTCTGCCCCATCTTTATAATTTCCTATCTTGTATGAACTTTGGGCTTGACTTGCTCTTCTTTTTCTACAAAATTGAGGTTTAATGTCAAATTGTTCATGTGAGCTCATTCTGTTTTTCTTATATGGGAGTTCCGCACTATAAATTTCCTTTGTAGGACTGCTTTCATTGTATCCCGTAAATTCTGGTGTATTCTGTTGGCATTATCATTTAGTTATAGAAACTGTCTATTTTCTTTTTTAATTTCACCTATAACCTTTTTTTTTTCAGGAGCATTAATTTTCCTGTCATTATGTAGTTTTTGTGGTTTCTTTTGCTATTGTTTTCCATTTTCACTGCGTCTTGGTCTAATAATATGAATGTGATAATTTTAATTCCATTTCATTTATTTAAGCATGTTCTAGGAGCTAATATGTAGTATACTTTGGAGAACATCATATGTGCAACTGAGAAACATGCGTATTCTGCTCTGGAGTGGAACGTTCTGTAGAAATCTATTTATTTAAAAATCTTCCTCAGTGCTGATATTTCTTTGTTGATTTCTTTTCTCTAGTTCTGTACAAAACAAGCCAACAGTAAATCTAAAATTTCTACCATGATATGTCTTGTGATCTTTGAAATATCTGCTCCTGCCATTGGATTTAACATAATCAAACAAAACAAAGGAAAATAAAACCCAACCTAACAAAACAATGGAAATGATATAGGACTTCAAAACAAGAAGCAGATCCCTCCCTAGATATCACACTGTGTACTGCTGTCCTCTGAACCTGTGATCCAGACCACTGGCCCTAGATCTGCAATGTCAGGGAAACACTATAGCACCACAGGCATCCAGTTGCATTTCACCTCCATAGCTGCCATCACAGCCTGTGTTTCTCCTGATAAGCCAGTTGCTTATTGGTGGGGGTGGGGTTGGTATTTCTTGTTTGCAGCCTACTAGGTCTTTCATTATGGTCACCATCTCTAGTTATCTAAGAAGTTATTTCGGATGTGATTTTTTTCTAGAGCCTCATTTATCTGCTTTGTTACTTTTGCTATTACTACTTCAGAGAGTCTGGATGGGTTTCTTTCAAATTGTTCTACCTCATTGCTCACTGGGTTTACCACTGTCAAAGTGGAAGTCTGAGTCTGAATCTTGCTTAAATATTTTCTCATTGTCATTCTTTCAATCAGATATTATGGTACATTCTAAATATACATAATGATCACTTTCATCATAGAGAATTTGTACCTGTACGTGATATAACTTGATTCTGGTTTTTTTGTTTTTGTTTTTTTTCTTGACTTTTGAGACAGGGTCTCTCTATGCAGTTCAGGCAGGCCTTGGGCTCACTTTGTAGCCCAGGCTAGTCTTGAACTCGCAACGATCCTCCTGCCTCAGCCTCCCGAGTGGAGTGCTGGGATTACAGACATAAGCCACCACGCCAGGCTATAACTTGATTCTTCTCCTGCTCTCCTACTCTACTTTCAATACCTCCTCCCTTCTTCATTTACAAAACATTTTTCCAATCTTTTCCTTCTTTTTTATTTAAAAATTATTTTCCTCCTTTTCTTTTCCCCTTCTATCTCCCTTGTTTACCTCCACATTGAAATATTTTCTTCCTGTTTCACAATACCTATTATATATTTTGGTTTTTACATTTTTGATTTCTCACACCAGAGAAACAATGCAGTATTTAAATATGTGTGTCTGATTCACTTCACTTAAAAGTATGGTCAGGCGGGGAATTTAGCTTAGTGCCACAGCACCGGCCTGGCAAGTGCAAGGTCCTGAGTTCAATTGCTGGTATGAGAGAAAGAAAAGAAAGAAAGAAAGAAAGAAAGAAAGAAAGAAAGAGGGAGGGAGGGAGGGAGGAAGGAAGGAAGGAAGGAAGGAAGGAAGGAAGGAAGAAAGAAAGAGAGAGAAAGAGAGAAAGAGAGAAAGAGAGAAAGAAAGAAAGAAAGAAAGAAAGAAAGAAAGAAAGAAAGAGGGAGGAGGGAGGGAAGGAAGGGAGTATGATCTAGAGATTTTCTTGTTTTCTATTTTTTTTATTTAATTTTTGGGTTGAGCCATTTGTGCACTGCAGGGGAAGAGAACAAGCCACCAAGAAGCAAGCCTTCCCTGTAAATTAGAACCACGTGTAGGCTGCTGAGCGGCCAGCTAGACACCAGCCTTTTTCCATGAGTCAGTACCATTTGATGACAGTGGGGGGAAAGAACAAGAAGTCACCAAGAAGCAAGCCCTCACTGTAAAACAGCACCTGCTTGGGCTGCTGGGGGAGACCCAGGTGCCAGCCCCTTCCAGCATGCCAGCTGGCAAGCAAGAAGAGACAATCCACACCCTCCTGCTATAAACAGCAAGCTGATCCAGAGAAACACAGGCTTTAAAGATAGCTATGAAGCTAAAATGCAATTTAGTGCTTGTAGTGTTTAGCATTTCACTGAATTGCAGGTCTAAAGCCCGTAGTCTGATGGTCTATTCAGAAGATGCAGTATGCATCACAGCATTTGTGAGGGATCTCCTATTGAAGGTGATAGCCACTCTTAATTCCCTACTGTCTTGCTTTGAAGTCCTCTATCATTTTCTTTTTTATTTTTCAAAACCAAGAATGAAAACATTGGACTTCAAAACAAAATGAGAGGAAATCAGCAATGGCTACTATGATGTCTTGTTTTCTTCAATATAGCTGTTCATACCATCACACATAATAAAATCAATTCTTGTAAACTCTCTAGAAGTTCTAGGCACATATAAGCCTATACATGTACAACTATCCTTTTTGTATTAGAGGTAAAAACAAAATAAAGCAAAACAAAGTATAAAAAAACAAGAAACAAGCGTCAAATAAATAAACAAAGAGCCCAAAATAATAACAATGCAGACTTTCAAAACAAGGTGGTAGGAACACAACAAATTTTGCTGTTTTGAATAGTTATCTTCATAAGCCTTACTCAAATTGCCAGACATAGTTATGCAAAATTGATATAATCCTACAGATGTTAACTGTTTTGTTCCAACAACTAATAGAATTAGTACTACATCCTCTTAGTAATCTTAAGTGTATATATACAAATTTATACCTTATTTCATTTCTCTTCCTTCTTTCTCTTTTTCCCTGAGTTATTTTTTACACTTTGAGAAGTTTCTTAAACTTTCACAATATTTTTTGAAGATTTTGTATCTCATGTACTCTTACCATTTCTTACACTAGGGAAACAATGCAGTATTCACACATGTGAGTTTGATTTATTTCACTTATGAGTATGATCTCAAGTTTCATCCATTTACATAAAAAAGCCTCAATTTGGCCCTATTTTATAGCTAACCAGTATTCCATGGGACAAAAATACTACATCTTTTTTACCCATTCTTCAGTTGATGGACATTTAGGTTGTTTTCAAGAGTTAGCTATTACAAATTGTTATGCTATAAACATGAATGTATATATATATATCACCGTGATATGATGTTTTCAGTTCTTCTGAGAATATGCCCAGAAGTTTATTTGCTGGGTCAAATGAGACCTCAAATCCCACCTTTTTTGAGGAATCTCCACACTGATTTCCACAGCGGTCCCACCCACAGTGCAGAACAGTTCCTCTTTCCTCACAGCCACTCTAGCATTTGTTACTGATGGTTTTCTTGATCCTGACTATTCTTTCTGGGGTGAGATGGAATCTTAGGGTTGTTTTAATTTGCACTTCTCTAAGGACAAATGATGTTGAACATGTTTTCATCTATTTATTTACCATTTGTATTTCTTCATCTGAGAAATGTGTATTCATCTTAGATGACCATTTTTGGATTGGGTATTTGAAATTTGGGGGACTGATTTTTTTTCTTTAACTTTTTTATATGTTCTAGATATAATTTATTTGTCTGAGAGAGTTGACTAGGATTTTTTTTCCCAATTCATAGGTTTTCTTTTCACTCTGTTGGAGAGTTCATTTGACATGCAAAAACTATCTAATAATGCAAGATTCTAGTTGTTGATTCTGGCAAGTATTTCCTGTGCAGTTTGATTCTTGTTCAGGAATTCTCTCCAACCCTTAATGTCATCAAGTTTTTTACCTACTTTGTCTTCTGGCAGATATAGTTTTTCTGTTTTAATATTTAGCTCTTTAATCCATTTTGACTTTTGTTTAGTGCCTGGTGATAGGCATTGATCTAGTTTTAGTTTTTGGCATATGGATAGCCACTTCTTCCAGTATGACTTACTAAAGAGGTTATCTTTATTCCAGTGAATGTGTTTGGTCCCTTTGTCAAAGATGAGGTGGCTGAGTGTGTTTGTAGTTGTGGTTGTATCTTTTAATCTATTCCATTGACCTTTAGGTCTGGCTGATTTTATCACAGTAGCTTTGTAGTAACTTTGAGTCAGTAATTGTGATACCTCCCGCCTTTCCTTTGTTGCCCAAAATTGCCATTGCTATTCTAGGTCTCTTGTGGTTCCAGATGAATTTTAGGAACAATTTCTCTAGTTCTGCAAGGTATACTAACCTTACTTTGATTGGAATAGCATTAAATCTGTATAACAATTTTGGAAGAATGGCCATTTTCACAATATTTTTTCTTCCTGTCTATGAAAAAGGAATGTCTCCATTTTCTGAGATCTTTGATTTCTATTTTCAGAGTACTATAATTTTCAATGAATAGGATTTTTACTTTTGTTAGAATGATTCCTAAGTATTTCATTTTTTTTTGGATGCTATCATGAAGTATGTGGTTTCTCTCATTTCTATCTCATTGAGTTTGTTGTTTGTGTACAGGAATGTTATTGATTTTTGAGTACTGACTTTGTGTGCAGGTACATTACTGAATTTCATTATTACATCTAAAAGTCTTTCAATGTAGTTTTGGGGGTCTTCTATGTCGAGTAAATTCCTCCTTTTTAATCTTATTCTTTTTTCTCTCTCTTTTGTCTAATTGCTTTGGCAAATATTTCCAGCACTATATTGAATAGGAGTGATGACAGTGAACAACTTTGCCTTATTCCTGATTTTAGAGTGAAAGATTTCAGTTTTTGACCATTTAATATGTTGCTGGCTGTTGGTTTGTCAAAGTTGGCTGTTAGCAGATTGAGGTAGAGACCATCTACTCTGATTTTCCATAGTCTTTTTATCATGGATGAATGTTAAAGTTTATGAAAAGCTTTTCTTGCATCTACTGAAGTGATCATGTGATTCTTATCTTGGGCTCCATTGATGTGATGCATTATGCTTATTGACTTGCTTATGTTGAATGATCCCTTCATTGCTGGGACGAATTCCACTTAGTCACGGTGTACAATCTTCTTGATGACTTGCTGAATTCTGTTTGCTGGTATTTTACTGAGGATTTTTGCATCTATGTTCAATAGGGAGATTGGCTTGTAGTTCTGTTTTTTGGTTGGGTCTTTCTCTGTTTTGATATTATGGTAATGCTTACTTCCAGGAATGAGTTAATGAGAATTGTTTCAATGTCATTGATGAGTTTGAGGAGTGTTGAAATTAAGTCTTCTTTGAATTTCTTGTAGAATTCAGGTGTGAATCCTTCAGGACCTGGGCTTTTCTTAGGTAGTAATGTTCTAATTACATTTTATCATTAATTGAATTTGGATTATTCAGAAATTTTACATCTTCTCGATTCAGCTTTGGTAATTCATATGGTTCTAGGAATCTGTCCATTTTTTCCAAGTTTTCAAACCTATGAGAGTACAGGTTTTACAAGTAGGGACTGATGTTCTGAATTTCCACAGGATCAGTAGTGATTTCACCTCTTTCATTCCTCATTACATGAATTTGACTTTTTCCTTTATTTTTTTAAATAAGATTGGCTAGTGGCTGATCAATTTTATTTATTCTTTCAAAGAACCAAATCTTTGATTCATTAATTATTTGTATTGTTTTCTTAGCCTTTATTGTGTTGATTTGAGATCTGATCTGTATAATTTCCTCTCTTCTTTTGACTTTGGGCTTGACTTGCTCTCCTTTTCTAGATGTTTGAGGTGTAGCATCAGGTTGTTTATTTGTGTTTGTTCTGTTTTCCTGATGTGGGAATTCACTGCAATAAATTTTTCTGAGGACTGCTTTCATTGAATCCCATAGGTTCCAGAAAGTTGTGTTTTTATTTTCATTTATTTGTAGATACTGTATAATTTGTTCTGTGACCCACTCATTTTTAAGGAGTGTATTGCTTAATTTCCATATGTTTATGTAGTTTTTGCAGTTTCTTTTCTCATTAATTTTCAGTTTTATAGCACTATGATGAAATGAAATGTGTGGGATAATTTCAATTGTTTTGCATTTAATTAGGCATATTCTCTGGGCTAGTATGTGGTCTGCTTTAGAGAATATCCCATGTTAAGCTGACAGGAATGTACCTTCTGTTTTTGTTGGGTGTAACACTCTGTACAAGTCTATTAAGTCCATTTGTTCACAAGTTTGATTACACTCTTTTTTTTTTCTTTGCTGATATTCTGCCTCATTGATCTTTCTTTTTGGTCAATGGAGTGTTAGTGCCTCTCATAATAATTGTTGTATTGCTTATTTGATTTTTCATTTCTATTAATATTTGTTTTATGTAGCTAGGTGCTCCCATATTTGGTGCATATATATTTAAGACTGTTAATTCTTCCTCTTGAATTTTTCCCCTGATCACTATATAGTGACCTTCTTTATCTCTTTTGATCATTCTTGGTTTGAAGTTCACATTGTCTGCAAAACAGAGTAGCTACTCCTGCTTTTTTGTGAGGGGTTCCTGTTACATGAAGTATTGCTTTCCATCTTTTGACTTTCAGCCCATTAATTTCCTTTTCTATTAGGTGGATTTCTTGTATGCAGCATATAGTTGGATGGTGTTTCTTGATCCATTTTGCCAGTCTGTTTCTGTTATTTGGTGAATTGAAGCCATTTACATTAATGGTTATAAATGATATACATTGGCTTATTTTTGTCATGTTATTTTTCTGCTGTTGGTTTTTACCTTTCCCCTCTGTTTAATTGTTTACTCTGCTTGGTGTTTTCTTTCTGTTGGCATTCTTGAAGTCATAGTCATTTTTATGTCTATCTAGACTATCTTTCATTATTCTTTGCAGGGTTGGTTTGGTGGACATGAAGTTCTTCAGGTGTTCTTTATCATGGAAGTATCTTATGTCTCCATTGATTTTGAAAGACAGTTTTGCAGGGTACATCAATCTGAGATGGAAGTCATTTTCCTTTAGGATTTCAAATACTTCACTCAATGCTTTTCTTGATTTCATTGTTTGTGTTAAGAAGTTTGCTGGGATTCTGATAGGCTTTCCTTTATAGTTGATTTGGTTTTTTTCTCTAACAGTTTTTAATATTCTGTTCTTATGTGGAAGTTCTGAGATGTTGATTATTATATGTCTTGGTATAAATTTATTTTGGTTACAGCTAATTGGAGTTGATATGCTTCATTTATCTGCATGTCAGTTTCCTTTCCCATGTTTGGAAAATTTTCAGCTATCATTTCTGTGAATAGTCTTATGATATCATTTATTTTGTCACCTTTTTCATTTCATTTCATTAATCTTATGTTGTTTTTCTTTGTATCATCTTGCAAATGTTAATTGTTATTTTCTGATTCCTAGTTATTTTTCAGAGATCTTTCCTTTCCTGTTCATTAGCTGCAATCTTGTCTTTGAGGTCTGAAAGTCTATCTTGACATTCTTTGAGGCAGTTTTGCCAGCTTTGATGGAATTTTTGATTTCCTGGTTATCTCTTTGAATCTCTTTCATGTATTCTAGTTTTTTCTTATTTTGTTCCTTCAAAGTTTCAATCATTTTGCTGTGTTCCTCTATTTTTTAACTATGTATTCTTTATATATCTTCAGCATTTCTTTCTTTACATTTATAATTTGTTCTTTTATCTGGACAATTATTTCTGATCTGAGTTCTTTTATAGCTTCAATGAACTGTTTCTTTATTTTCTATCATTTTAGAAGTTTCAGATGTATGGCTTACATTTTCTTCTATGTCCACATTTCCTAGGCTTGTTTGGGATGGGCTGGAGGTTTGTGATTGCATTTTGCTCTTTTGTTTTGACATTTTCTTGTATTCCCCTGGGGAAGTTCAGTGCAAAGTCTCAGTTGTTTCTTTTATTGAGGATGGCTGTCTGTACTGCAGGGATTTTCTCTAGTTGAAATCACTGGGCAGGGCCCAAGAGGTTCAGAGTGGTGTACTAAGGCTGAATGGTTTGTGGAATACACTGGGAAAGCCTTCAGCTCATCCTACATGGAACACAAAGCTCTATGGCTTTTTGGGGTCTCTTGGTGGTGCCCTCCCAGGTTCTGAGCAGCATACCAATGCTGCATGGCTAGGTGGATTGCACGGACTCAGCTTATGCCACTCAACAGACAGTGGCTCCTTGCTACCTGGGGTTCACTTGGTCCCACCAGTCCAAACAGGACTGGAATGATGACTCAAAGGTCTTGACTGTTTGAGGATGTTGGGTGGGGCCCTACCAGGTTCTGAGCAAAGTCCCATGGCTGCACAACTAGGTACAATTCACTGTGGAGGTCTTCAGCCCACATGTGGTGACTCTAAGCTACCTGGAAATCACCAGGCAGGGACCCAGTACTGTATCATTTTCATTGTTTTGTTGGGTTGGGCTTTATTCATTTATTTATTTTATTATGTCTTATGGCATTAGCAGCTGTTTCAAAGATAACAGGATATATCATGGTAGCCATTTTAGATGTACTGTTATCTTGTTTTGAAGTCCCATATTACCCTCATCATTTTATTTTTATTGCTCTTATCATCTTCTGTTTTGTTTGATTTTTACTGTCTGTAAGTATAGGCAGCTATTTTAAAGACAACAAGAGGCTTAATGTAACCATTGTTGATTTCCTATTATCTTATTTTGAAGACCTGTGTCACTTAAGTTGGTTTGTTTTGATTGGGTTTATTCTGTTTTATTTTGCTTGGTTTTAGTCTCTAAAACAACAAAAAAATTCTGAGTTGATGCATGTAAATTACTTATGGTAGGTAACTTTATTTGTATGCTTGAGAACACTTAGGAAATGACTACTTCTCAGAGATGTCTTCCAGCTATACTTAGGTTTCAGGTGTTGAGAGTCTTTTGCAAGACCCTATCTGTTGAATTTATTGGGGTTGAGAAGCTGCTGCCTAATTGGACTAGCCCTTGGATTTTTGGGACCAGCCCATAGTATCATTATGACCCTTAGGCAGTCTTAGTCTTGGCTCACTAGGAATAACTGATTAGAACAATTATTAGTACAATAAGTAATAACAATAGCTTCAAACACAGCCTTGACAATGACAAATTTTGGTAACGATTAGCTTGCACTCTTTAATCATATGAACTGTATTTATGGTTAAATAGAAAAATCTAAAATAAACCAGAAAATTGTATATAGTAAATATGCCATCAACAGGGCAAGTTTTCTTTCAGGGGAGAAAATTTAAAAGTCATTATGAGAAAAAAAAGAGAAATAGAAGAAGACAAAGAAAGATGTGAACTTTGGGAAACTGGCAAAGAGGACAAGAGAGCAAGGGAAAAAAAGAAGTAAAAATAAAAACAGACTAGAACAACAACAAAAACCTATAAACAATGTTCACACTTATAAAAACAAGAAGAAACAATCAAGAAAAAATAAAGGAAAACAAAACAAGAAAAGAAAAAATAGAGAATCAGAAAAAAATGTCCACTCAGGGTATACTTCTGCTGTCAGCGGTAGACAAGGCACCTCTGCTGTCAGCGGTAGACAAGGAACCTCTGCTGTCAGTGGTAGACAAGGTACTTCTGCTGTCAGTGGTAGACAAGCTAGGCAGATAGAGCTCAAATATACATTGATTAACACCAGAAATCTAGCTGTGGATTTATGACAAGGTAGAGGATAACTCTAGCAGGCCTGCATATTTAATTCCACTGACATTCAGGCTGATTTCTGGCTGTGAGACTGGAACCTGTTTTGTTCAGCCTGCAACACTCTGTGTACCTCCTGCTGACCTGAATTCAGTTCCACCCTAACACTAGCAGACACCCACTTCTGCTTTGAGTTGCTAGCTCAGTTGGCATCTCTCCAAGATGGCTACCAGCCAATCTTCCTTTCCTGAGGAATGTCTGAACTTGATTGACTCACCAGCTATTGTCTGCTGTCTTTACTGCTCTGTTCCACTGGTGCTCTTCTCAGTGGAGGCCTCTGAGTATTCACTGAGCATCTGCAGGCTAGAGTGGCCCCTCCCATACAGTGTGTCAGGGCTCAATAAGAAAACACCACTTGCCACCTCCTTCTTCTATGTTGAAATCTCTCTTTTCTCCATGGGCTTCAATTTTCACTTCAGATCTTTGCTGGGTCCTGAGAACCAAATTCCCTCCTTCTCTACCTCTCATTGCTATATTAGAATATAGCAATCTCAGAAAGAGATTTGGAATCACCAAATCTCAGAAAGGCTGTTTCTCTGCTGTTTACCACTCTCCTATGTTTCTGGAAAGTTCAAAAACATTTTTAAAAAAATTATAGCTATTGAAATATATTGTTTGCAGTTCCAAAGTCTCCAAAGCCCAACAAAATGGTTCTGGCAAATTCAGACTCTTCTAGAAGCTTAACCTTTATGCAAGACTCACCTTCTTCTGTGTCCTCTTAAGGTAAAAATGGTCAGCAAGCTCTCTGGCTTCTTTTGCAGGGCCACCATCTCATTCATATGGGAAAAGCCCTCAATACCTGTTTATCTCTTACAGGCCCAATGCTTAATACCACTGCTTTGAGAGGGGTTAACATATTAATTTGGGGGGATACAAATATTCAAGCCCTAACTGATCTTTATGTTGTGTAGTAAAGTACATCTTTGCTTTAAAAACATTTTGTAAAAATTCTTAAAAGTAGGAAAGATGATGCTCTTGGGGAAATGTAAGTAAAAGCAAAATCTCTCAACTGAGAATGTCTGTCTACAGAGGTATTACAAAAAGGTATTTACAAAAAGCACTAAAACAGAATATGATGCACATCCCAGGCAACCCATTGTGAAATGGCAAAGACATAAAGGAAATTAACTTCCTGTGTCTAATCAAACAGAAACAACCCAGTACTTGCATGTTTTTAAGATAAACCATAACTAGTCATCAAGTAAGAGGGCTCAACTGAGGCACTTTTCATGCATAGTTCATTCTAACTTGCTGGTATTTGGGATGACCATTTATGTAATAGTGTGCAGATTGCACTGGAAGCAGTTGCCTTGCCCTTCTCTGGCTGTTGTGTTGGGGTATTGTGCTCATTCCAACCTGATATGATTTTACAGTTTGAGCAGAAACCCATTCCCCAGCCCCTAGTGTACATGTGCTGTCTGACCCCTGCTGAATGTGTGTGTGTGTGTGTGTGTGTGTGTGTGTGTGTGTGTGTGTGTGTGTGTAGGGGACAGTCTGTTTCTTTCAGACCTCTATTCTGTCCATTTTAGTGAGGAGTGACACCCCCAGGGAACTGTGTTTGTTCCACCCAGCTAATTTTCCTGCTTTATGTTTGTATTCAGGGAACACATGTGTCGAGCTGAGGGAACTGATACACCACAGAAGAGATGTGCTGGGGAGATGGTACCCCACTGTTCTCTTTGTGTTGTTGTTAAGCACAAATTACTTCTAACCCACTTTGATGCTATGAGTTGCCGTTTCTTGCATAGATGACTGTATTTGCTTACTCACCAATTTCCTTTTTTCCAAGCCATCTTTTTTCCCCATTCTGACACTGTAATTCTCTTTCTGAAGGTCTCTGGCAGCAGAGTGTTTATGATCCCAGCTATGGATTGGCTCACCTTACAAATGAGTTGGACCTTGTCCACCAGTGTTTCCTCTGCATGTGTGTGAGTGAGAACTACCTTCCTGATCTGGTGGTGACCACCTTATCTTTTCTGTTCCTCTGAAGCACACTAAGGATTGTCACCATTGCTGGGCTCCTGTCCTGCTGGTAGAGGGTTAAGGAGGCCCTGACTACATGTACCCTAAACCCATATTTTATGTCAGGCCAATAGAAAGCTTTGCAATGTGATAATGGCACAGGACTTGCTTATCATCAGGAAAGGATCATGTTTTCTCTTTTCTTTTGTTCCACAGGAGTTTAGATCCTTGAAGAACATTACAGAGAGAATCCAAGACAGGACTCAGATATTTTAAAGCCTCTAATCAAACAACATGTAATACTCCAAAGCCCTCTCAGACCTGGAAACTCATTTAAAAAGATAGTTCATCTTGTGATAGCCTCAATTCTCTCTCTCTGTCTCTAGAACAGAAGATGCATAGCCAGGCTTCTGACCTTTGCAGGCCTGGAAGCTACATAAGAATCAGAGCAGGCTGTGAGTAGTCAGTGTCCTGCTAACCCACCTGTGACAGACACGGCCACACAGAAACACATCTCTCTACTCCTAGCAAACAAGGTCACATCCATGATAAATGGGCTATTGTCAAGGCCCACAGGGAAAGGCAGAG
Source organism: Hydrochoerus hydrochaeris (assembly GCA_004027455.1). Classification (NCBI taxonomy): domain Eukaryota; kingdom Metazoa; phylum Chordata; class Mammalia; order Rodentia; family Hydrochaeridae; genus Hydrochoerus; species Hydrochoerus hydrochaeris. The sequence continues at coordinate 22,960 of PVLA01015472.1, forward strand.
GCCGTGGCAACCTGAAGGTCTATGACTCTGTGGGGAAGCCAGTGGCTATTCAGATTTGGCTGATTAGTCCATGTGGGAACAGAGGCCTATTATTGCTAGCAACTCTGTGTTTAAAAAGTCAGATTTGGTGGGAACTTCTGAGATTGAAATACTAGTTTAACATGTTAAGCGAAAAGCAAACAGCACCAGATAGTCCAGTTAAAGCTGTCTAGGAGCCACTTGATTATGATCTGTGGTTCAGGAGATAAAATGCAAGTTTTGTGTGATGGAAACTCCTTGCATTGCACCCACTCTGCCCCAGCCTCATTTCTTCTTGTCCAGCACTCCACAGCTCCTCAACCTTAAAGCTCATGCTTATGACTACAGGCACCTCTGCTTTTCTTGACTACCTATTCTTACACAAGTTGTTCCAGTGCCTTTCCCCATCTGGTTAATTTCACAAATATTTAATTCTTAAAAATCTATGTAACAGTCATCTGTTTCAAGGCTTTCACAACTTCTCTGCTACTCCCCCAACCATGCAAAAAATACTGTCTCATTTCTCAATTAGCCAGCTTCATAGGCTTCCTACAGAACTTGTCAATGATTCATGATTATTGGTCATGTGCCCACCTCCCCAGCTGGTCAATGAAGTCATACAGTGTCTGAATGTTCCCAGTAGTAAGCACAGTGTTTGGGATTGGATTCAGGATTCAGTAACTATTGTCTGAATAAACAAAATTCACTATGTGCTGTGTACAGTAAGCTTTAAACTTCTTGCAAGATTCTTTCACCTTTGTCGTGATAAAATGTTTGCATAAGGGTGATATTGGTTTAATTTATTTATAATGGTGCACATTTTGAATGGCCTAAAGCATAACAAGCTAGTTTTTATGGTTTGTATCTTAATGTCCCACAAGTGCTGTTGCATTAGTAGGTGGGCTTTTGGAAAGAGGCAGGCTGAGAATCAAACATCCCCCACCCCACAGCTACTGGGGATAGATGTCTCAGCACCTCCTGGGAGGATAACCATATGCAAAATATCAAATATGGGGATTTCCTGTATCTTCTGTTTGAAGGCAAAGGTTGTTTTCACTGTTGTTGTTGTTGTTATGTTTGTTTTGCTCTATGTAAGACTCTCTTTCAATTGGTTTTATAATGTTCTGTTTTTAGTTTGATTTCACTATACCTAATTGACTGGACAACTATTGTGAAGATAACGAAATATGCTGTAGTACCTATTACTACTATCCCAGTATCCTCCTGTGAAGTTCTGTACCAATTTCACTGCATTGTCTTGATTGGCTTTGTTCTGTCTTGTTCTGTTGTATTTTTACTATTTTCAAAATAAAATTTAAAAAAAAAGAGGATGGGACTCAGGATTCTATGGCTAACCTGCTGTTAGAAGGTGGTGTCTGGTCAGAAGTGGCACCGACCTGGAAGGTTATACTGTGTCTCCCTACCCAGGGCCTGCTTTCAGCTTTCTTACCACTGTGATGTGAGCAGTCTTTCCTCTGCCCAGACACTTCCTCTTGGGGCTTTCTGTATTTGTTTCTGCCGACCATGGACTGAAACTTCTGAAATGAGAACCAAAATAAATTCTCTTTAAGTTGCAGATGTTGGCTATTTGTCCCAGTGACAAGGAAAGCAACTTAGAAACCAATGTTTGACACATTTATATGTTTCTGATCTCTTAGGGTAATACTAATCTTTTTAAAGAAGGACATCTGAAGTTCCATCTTTCCTCAACTAAAGCATGAAAATTTAATGTAATAGCGTCACTCTTTGTTAAGGGCTTATCTAATCAGGCAGGGGTGAGAAATGGAGAGGGTGATATGAAACCTGCTTTTTAGTGTCATTTTCGAGTGCTAAGGTAGAATTAATTGGGATATTAAAACAAGGATGAACACATGTGCTGTAGCCATTGATAAAGTGGTGAAAAGTAGTTAGCTGTAAAATTCCCTGTGTATTTAAGTTTACTATCCTAAGTATACTTTTAACCCCTCCCTCTGGCCACCCATGTCTTTTGACATTTTTCTCATCTGACAGCCTGGAGAAAGGACTTTTGTAAATGTCTCTCTTGGGGTTGGTTTTAAAAGACAAGGAAAATATCCTAAGTGTGATGGCTAAATTATATATTTAGAGAAACCTGTAATTTAAATAAACCCCTAGTAATAATAGGCTGAAA
>PVLA01015473.1:0-25119 GCA_004027455.1 Hydrochoerus hydrochaeris
TGCAGTTGCCTATACTCTCAGACTTGACACTATAAATCATAACAGCTTTGAATAAAATCTGTCAATACAAAACAGTGATCCAACAAACCAGATTCAATTACAATCAGTCATGGTAAAACAGTGTAGGTTTTACAGAGCCTTAGATTAAGTTAATAGGAAATTAAGGATGATTACCATACTATATCCTGTTATTCTCAGGATTGCTGTCTGTGCCCTCAAATCTAGTACAGGTAGAATGACTAGAACAGAATATAATACATCTAAGCAGAATAGTGTGAGTAATGTGGGTTTTAAATCCTGGTTCACTATTAACAACATAGTGTATCAAGGCCATCTATGTTAGTGATTCTGGTTATCCTTCTCTGTCACATTTCTGCTATGCTATTTTTCTGCCTTTGTTTGCCTAGTTTTCTCTTTTATCCTACTGCCTGCCCCACTCATTGAGGCCTTTCTGCCACTGTTCCTAAAATCCTGGTATTTTTTTCTCTCTCTCTAGAATGTCCTTCAGTATTCTCTGTAGGGTTGGATTGGTGGTCACAAACTGGCCCAGTTCCTCTTTGTCATGGAAGCATCTTGTTTCTCCCTTAATTTCTAGTGACAGTTTTGCAGGGTACATCAATCTGGGCTGGAGGTTATTTTCTTTCAGGGCTTGGAATATTTCACTCCAAGCTCTTCTTGATCTGATGGTCTGTGTGGAGAAGTCAGCCATGATTCTGATGGGCTTACCTTTATAGGTAATCTGTTTCTTTTCTCTGATGGCTTTTATTATTCTTTTTTTTTATATTGAATTTCTGATATCTTGATTATTATATGTCTGGGTGTAGCTCTGTTTTGGCTATAGGTGGCTGGAGTTCAGTATGCCTCACATAACCAAATGTCATTTTCTTTTCCCATGCTTGGGAAGTTTTCCTTAATTATTTCCATGAATAGCCTTGTAATTCACCTGTATGTATTCCTGCTTCTTCATTAATGTTTCTTATTCTTAAACTGTAGATTCTTCTGTCATCTTCTAGCCTTTGTATTGTTACTGTCTGTTTCCTTGTAGTTTTTAAGAGATCTTTCCTTTCATGATCACACACTGCAAACTTGTCTTCAAGTTTTGATAGTCTATCCTTAGTTTCTTTTAAGGAATTTTGCCAGATTTCAATGGAGTTTTTAATTTCCTGGTAGTCTCTTTGAATTTGCTTCATGTATTCTATATTTTCTTTATATTCTTAATCGAATGTTTCTCTCCTTTTTTTGTGTTCCTCACTTCTTCCATCTGTAGCATCCTGAGAGATGCTTCCTGAGAGCATTTCTTTTATTACTGTACTGATATCTTGCTTTACCTGATTTAACATTTCAGTTTTGAGCTTGTCTACAAGGTCCCAAAGATATCTCTTAATGTCCATTGAAGCCATGTCTAATGTTGTGTGTTTGCTGCCCTCAGTCTCCCTTGTTTTTCCTTCTCCTGGATCAGTGCTCTCAGGGTTCTGGGCTAGGGGCCTCCTCCTGCCTCTCTCTCCTGTCATGGCCCTGGCTTCCTCCACATGGGTTACAGTGCAGGTCCCAGCCCCCTTCCCTGTTGGCCATGTTTCCTCTGAAGGGCACTGGTGAGGGACCTACACCCTCTCCTGCTTGCTCTTGTCACTGAGGTGTAAGCAGTGGCTGTGTTTGCCTGCCTCTCCCCACCAGACCAGCCAAATTCCAGGTGCCTTCACCTGGTTAGTGCTTGCTAGGTGCAGGGAATCAATTTGGGATGGCTCTTTGTGTCCCAGCCAGGGGTGTAGCCCAGTCCAAGTAAATCCCATGAATCTGCTTTTGGGAGGGAGGAACCAACTGAAATCACTGTCTCTCCCAGTTCAGGCCTGATTCCAACATGTCACCCATTTGGTCGCACTCTTCCCATGGCGGGGCTCTCATTCCCAGCACTGACCTTGGATTAATGAAAGTCCCTTCACTGGCTCCACTTTCCATTGGGCTCACTAACCCCTGACTTCAGTGCTGCTGTGCTTCCTGTGATTGGTGGTGGGAATGAGTTTGGGCAGCTCTGCTGGCTGGCATGGATTGAGGTCTTTGCATACTTGGCAGGTCACTGTGAACAAAAACGCTGTGTTCTGTAATGTTTAGCTGTTTCAGTTGTAGTCCCAAAGTATTTGATGAGCTTTTTTATGTTTTAATTTCTTCCTGTGTCAAAAGGATCCATTTCCCTCTGTCTGGGTCTCTTCAGGGTGTTTTATTCTGGCAAATAAGTTGTTTCTCCCAGGAGGCTTTGTATTTTATTACTCACTGAGCGGCCATCTTGTCCTCTCTCTCCTCTTTTTCTTTTCTTTTTTTTTTTTTTTTTTGAGGTGAGTAGTGGGAATTGAACTCAGGACCTCATGCTTGCCAAGCAGGTGCTGCACCACTGAGCTACATCCCCAGCCCAACCTCTTTAACTCTATTATTATAACTATTTTTCAAAGCTCACCTAGTAACATTCCTAGAATGGCATTCTGAGCAATTTATCAAATAAAGTTTATCAAATTGTTGTCTATTTTATCTTCCTATCAGTAGGAAGTACCATCCAAGCAACTAAATATATTCATTCCTTTGCTATTTAATGTTTGTTGTTGGAAGTTAACAAAAAGGAATGGATTTTCTGCCATCTGTCTATTGAAAATGACATTTTTATAAAATGACCTTCTGCTATTATTGAGAAAATCATTTTGATTTGAAGTACTTTGCAAATTGATGGTTTTCCTGTAGTCTAGATTGGTCTATTTTTATTTGTATTGAAGAGAGAGTCTGAGGGTAAGGAGAAAGCATTCTATGAGTATTTGAAAAGATAGTATTCTGAATAATAAAACCTCCTGATGTTTTCTAGAGGGACCAGGAATATTATAAAACATAGGGGACATAATAAAGTTCACTTCAAAATTTTAGCAGACTGGATATTTTTGTGCAATTCATGTTTTAAAATGCATGTTTATACATTTCAGAATGACTTCACTATGACTTTTCTAAGAGTCAAAACCTGTACATCAGCATCACCAGTATGACTTGGTGGAAGGAACAGGATCTCCAGAATGAGAACTCTGAGGTTCAGCATTTACTTTCACTTATCCTCAGCAGATTGGTTACTTTATCTGAAACATATTTTTTTCTCTGTGAAAAAAATATGATAGAGTATAAAATAGTTCCAGGATGGCAAGATTTTTAAAATAATGCTCATGGCCCACAGCTGCATGGGTAGAGAGACTACCCCATCAAGACTCCAGCCAGCCAGCCCACTGCATGTGGGGAAACACATGCCTTTGGAGGGCAGAGTGATGCATGACACCAGAAACATGAAAATGTCTGAAGCAGAAGCAAGGAGTCTGCAGTTAGGCTCTGGAGAACTCCACCAACAGAAGACCAGTCCAAGTCCCCACATCCAGAGGCCATGATCAGCTCTATAACTAGCACAGTTCCCATGGCAAACTTGGATGGAGTACACAGTACCTTTCTGAGATCCAACATGGACACTATCATGGAACTGTAACTGTAAACACCAGAGGAATTTTACTACTTTATTCTCCCTTGTTTGTCTGATTGGCTATCATTTTCCTGTCTGGTTGAAGGTAGTCTTGTTTTGTTTTGCTTTCTATTTTGTGGGTTTTTTTTTCTCTCTCACTTTTTCTGGTCTCCTTTTTTTTTTCTTCTCATCTTTTTTGTTCTCCCTTTTCTTTATGTCTTTTTTTTTACTGTTTAGATTTCTTACCTTTCTTTTTTGTTTTATTCTACTGGTCTTTCTTTTCCCAACTACTTCTTGAATTTAAACTTTCAAGTGAGCAAACATTGTTTCTTCTCTTTCTGATTATTCCTTCTTCTTCTATTTCATTCTTTCCCTCCTGTGTCCTAGTTTCTCAAAACTCAGGTGATCATCCTTTGACCTCCAGCCTTGCCTCTACTATATTTGACCTCATTCATCTCCTGCCCTCTACCAATTTAACCTCCACCCACCCCTGCAGGAGGGCAAAATCACTCCACTAGGGTGAAATTCACTTCATGCAAGTACATGGTATATGTTTGATTTTGTTATAAAACTTTAAAGTTTGCTTCTGTGGTTGGAGGTAGCAAGTTAATGACTACCATAGTTTGTCAGTAGTTAAACTGTACTTGAAACTATTGCAATTACTAACTATACTACTTCAGTCAGGATTTTATATGAATTATAATCAGTTTTTCTCTTTTGTATGAAAATACTGTGTTTGTATTTGTTCATAATCATGACTACAGCCCAGTACAAAAGGATTGGGTACTGGGTAAAATAGTAACTTTAGATCCTTTAAAAATTGGGAATATAGGTTCTCAGGAAAGGAACTTTAAAATCCTGTAAAAATTGGGAATATAGGTTCCCAAGAACCAATATTCTAGAAACTATTCTAGATGTAGAACCATCTACATCTAGAGAAAATCCCTGAAGGACAGACATCTCCTAGGGAAGAATCAATACTAGTGATAAAACTATCTATCATAAGAAGCTGGGAAGCATCAACATAGAAAACAAAATAATATAAAATAAAGAAAATAGAAAGTGACAGGATACTGGAGCAAAATGTAACCCCAGGTTCCCAGCACAACCAAGACAAGTCTAGAGCACAATAAGATAAATGAAATTGGATGTTAAACACTGGAAATTTCTGAAACCATAGCAACAAAAGTGAAAAAAGCAAGTGGAAATGTGTGTAGTGAAAATAATCCCTTAGGTCCAAAAAAAGAAATGATGGTTAAAATCAAAGATATTAAAGAAGACACAGATAAAAGAATAAATGAGCTTAGAAAAATGATAGAAGCAAAAAATGCCAACATAAGAAACAAATCAAATGATCAAACAGATCCAAGAGATTAAAACCTCATTGAAAATATGAGCAACAGATTGAATGAAAAAGAGGTATAATGTCAGATCTTGAAGACATAATTGCAGCTAGTGATCATGAAAAGAAAGATATCTTAAACATAGCAAGAGACCATGAAAAATCAATGAAACAACCACAAGATGAAGAAAAGAGGAATAACAGATTGACTGGGGTCACTGAGAAATCTAGAGACAGCACAAATGCTATTTTTTAAAAACTCAGAAATAATAGCACAAAACTTCTGAAGAATGCATAAAAAATTTAACATACAAGTAAATGAAGCATACAGAACTCCAATCAGCCATGACCAAAATAGAACTATATCAAGACATATAATAATCAAGATTCCAGAAATTTAACAAAAGAACAAAATATAAAAATGTTTTAGAGAAAATTCACAGATCACATATAAAAGAAAACCCATCAGAATCATGGCTGAATTCTCAAATCAATTCACCATAAATCTTCAAGAGCTTGGAGTGAAGTTTTTCAAATTCTGAAAGAAAACAACTTCCAACCTAGATACACCAACACATATCAGTTCTAATAATCAATGTAAATGGCTTTAACTCACCAAGCAAAAGAAACAGATTGGCAGGATGGTTTGAGAAACAAGACCCAACAATATGCAGTATATAAGAAACACACTTAACTGAAAGAGAAACCCATAGAATGAAAGTCCTAAGATGGAAAATGATCTTCTGTGCATTATCCCAGAAAAAAAAAAAAACTGATGTAGCTATTGTTGGCAATGTGAATTTTAAACCAAGAATAATCAAAAAAGATAAAGAAGGTCACTACATACTTGTTAGGGGAAAAATTCAAGAGGAAGAGGTAACAGTCATAAATATCTATGCACCAAATACATAGAAGATAAATATTAATATACATGAAAAATCAAATAAGTAATAACACAGTTTTAATGGGATATTTAATATTCTATAGTCACAAAGAGATAGATCTACTAGACAAAAAAAGCAGCAAAGAAGTAACAGAAATGAACCAAACCTGTGAACAAATGGAATTAGTAAGTATTTACAGAGTATTTCACCCCTCAACATCAGAATATACATTCTTCTCAGTTGCACATAGGACATTCTCTAAAATAGCCCATTAAATGCTTAAATTAATGAAAAAGAATTTAAATTATTCCACACATATGATATCACCATAGTGTAATGAAATTGGAAATGGCAAAAGAAATTATAAAAACTCTATAAACACATGGAAATTAAATAACACCTTCCCAAACAACTAATAAGTAACAGATGAATTTTAAAAAAACAATATCTACAATCAAACAAAAATGCAAATATAAAATACCAGAACTTGTGGGATGCAATTATACCAGTACTAAGAGGGAAATTATAGCAGTGAATTCTTACATCAGGAAAATAGAACACACAAAGAAACAACCTAATGCTACACGTCAATCTTGTAGAAAAAGAAGAGCAAGTCAAGCCCAAAGCCTATACAAGGGAGGAAATTATAAAGACTAGAACAGAAAATAATGCAATTGACATTAAGTAAACAATACAAAGAATGAATCGATGAGTTGGTTCTTTGAAAGAATAAATAAAATTGATAAATGCTTAGCCTCATCAAAAAAAAAGAAAGAAAAATTCAAATTCATGCAATGAGGAATGAAAAGGATGAAATCACTACAGATCCTGTGGGAATTCAGATCATCCATAATACCTACTTCAAAAATCTTTACTCTCATAGGATGGAAAACAGAAGGAATGAACAGATTTCTAGATATGTAAGAATAACCAAAGCTGGATTAAGAAGATTTGAAAATTCTAAATAACCCAGTACCAGTTAATGAGATTGAAAAAGAAATTAAAAACTTATTTCAATAAAGAACAGTTCAGGTTCTGATGGATTCACTACTGAATTCTACAAAAAATTTAAGGAACATTTAATGCCTATCCCTATGTATTCTAGATTTCTACTTATTTCTTTTCTGGTATATAAAGTTTTTCCTAGAATAACAAAGGCAATTCTGGGCAATAAAGGCAAGATAGAAGGCATCACAATCCCAGACTTGAAATTATATTACAAAGCTTCTACGATCAACATAGTTGGGCCAGGGATTTAGCTTATAAGCACCTGCCTGGCAAGCATGAAATCATGAGATCTATGGTACAAAAAATAAAATAAAATTAAATTAAATTAAATTAAATTAAATTAAATTAAATTAAATTAAAAAAAATCAACATGTTTGTCTTGGTTACTTTTCTCTCATTGTTGAGACAAAGTACCTGATTCCCAAAGTTAGAGAAAGGAAGATATATTCACCTTACAGTTTTGGAGGTTTTAGTGCATACGCAGGTTGTCTCCAAAGCAGGTTGGTATGGCTAAGAGGTAGCCATTCTTGGCAGTCACAAGTAGCAAGAATGAAAAGGGAAAAAGAGGAAAATTACTCCTTCTTCCTACCCTTTAATTATATGTCAGCTTTGCAGGTACAGCACTCACACCACCAATCCTAGTGCTAGACAACAAACCAATCACAGATGTTAGATTCAGCCATGTCCATGGTTATATGAGGCTTGGAGGAGGTCATCCAAACCCAAACCATAACATTCTACCCCTGATCCCCCGAAGACTCATGTACATCCTTTATGCAAAAGACATTTAGTCCATCTCTAAAAGTTGCCAAAGTCCTAGCAGTTTCAGCATTGCTAAAAAGTCCAGTTCCAAGTCTCCTCTGAGTCTAAGCAAACCCTTACCTGCAAGCCCCTGTACAAATGAAAACAAAGTTAAACACTCCCAACATACAATGGCACAAGATAAACATTCCTATTCCAAAGGGTACAACCAGGATTTGTACCAAAGGAAGTCCAAAATCAGCAGGGCAAACATTAAGTCCTGGAGTTCCAAGCTCAGCATCTGAAACAACCCAGTTGTGAGCTTCAGGGCTTGAGTGACTCCACCCCTACAGCACTTCCAGGGGTTTTAGTTCCCACTACTTCTCTATTAAGTCCATTCTGGTCAATATTTTTAGGTTTCCTTAGATGATCCATGCTCCTGGCTTTTTCAAACTTCTTGATTCTCTGCTGAACCTTTGACTTCACACTCACAGCTTCACATATTGTCCTCTCAGGGGCACATTGCCTGCCTCCCAAGCCTTCTTCTGAAACTGGGTTGGAAGCTGACTTAAGTTCTGAGCTCTTGCAACCTGATTGTGAGGAACAGATTCTCTATGTCACCAACATTCTGGAATCTGGTGCAGCAGCCACCATTTGGGAATCTCTTGTGGCCTCTGCCACCATTCTGGAACATGGCGCTCTGCTGCTTTTTCATCTGAGCAAAGTCTTTCACTTTTTCAGCTTTGAGGCTGCAAAGAGTAGAGACCTTCTGGTTCCTGGGATGCTCCCATGTCATCTTCTTTATTTCTCTGTTCCTTCTTAGCAACAGAGACCTCAACTGTACTGTTACAGCCCACAGCTTTACTGGAGCTTCCTTTCTGGTCAAACTCACAATGTTTTAAATCAACCTTCTGGCCTCTTTGCACTTGATTTGCAACATAAATCTGGCTAAAAGCCCCCAGTGTTAGCCATGCCACCATTTCAACATTTGATTGCCTTGAAATTTCTTCTGGCAGAGTAATCAGTCCATTGCCTTTAATCGGTCTCAGGCAAAGTCTCTGGACATGAGCAAAATGCAGACAAACTTTCTGCCAAGCTAAAACACACATCATTTATAGTCCACCAATCAATGCAGTCCTTCCCAGTAGGAACCTCTCAAGCCTGGTCTTTACCAGCAGGCTTTCTATCAGCCTTCTTGTCTCCTGAGCTCTGATCAGAATCTCCCCTACAGAATAGCCTAAGCTATTCCAGCACCACTTTTTCAGGTTACATCTCTGAACCTTTTCGAACTCTTCCCACAAGCAGTTTTCAAAGGCTCTTGAAACACATGGTCAGGTATAGTTACAGCAATGAACTCTCTCTGCTGGTACTAAATTCTGTCTTGGTTATTTTTCTCTCATTGTCGAGACAAAGTACCTGGCACCCAACATTAGAGAAGAGGAGGCTTATTTATCTTACATTTTTGGAGGTTTCAGACCATACTCAGTTGGCTCCAAGGCAGGTAGATTGGCTAAGGGGCAGACATGAGGCTTGGAGGGGGGCACCTAAACACAAGCAATAACAAGGGTACTGGCAAGAAAAAAAAAAACATATCTGAGGACCAATGAAACAGATTAACAGATGAAAGTATAACTATAAACACACTCAGCCACCTTACCTTTGACAAAGGGGCCAAACCAGCTCTTTGGAGGAAGACAGCCTCTTCAGTAAATGGTGCTGGAAAAACTGGCTCTCTACATGCTGAAGATTAAAATTAGACCTATCTCCATCATCATGCACTAAACTAAAGTCAAGATTGATCAAAAACTCTAAATATTAAAAGAGAAACACTGTGGTAGAAAAGAAAGTAGCTAGAAATGTAGAAGATATAGGTGTAGGCAGAGAGTTCATGAATAAAATCCAAACTGCACTGGAAATACTTCAGAGGATCAGCAAGTGGAATCTCATTTTATTAAGTTTTTCTACATCAATAGAAATCATCAATAAAATGAAAACACCCACACAGTGCAAAAAAATTTTAGCTAACTGTTCTTCAAACAAAGGACTTTTATCTAGAACATATAAAGAATTGAAAAAACTCAGGTCCCCAAAATTTAAAGATCCTATTCAAAAATGAGGTGAATATGCAAGCCTCAGACAAAGAAGTACAAATGGCAAATAAATAAATGAAAAAATGTTTAACATTATTGGTCTTTTGAGAGATGTAAATTAAAACATTGAGATTCCATTTGAGCCCAGAAATAATGGTCATCATCAAGAACTCAACCAACAACAAAAACTGGAGAGGCTGAGGGAAAAAAGAAACCCTTCTTCACTGTTGATGGAGTGTAGAGTGGTAAACTACTGTGGAAATCAGTGTGGAGTTTCCTTAAAAAACTAAGATTAGAGGCATATTTGACCCAGCTATTCCCCTTCTGGGTACCTTCCCAGAAGAATTAAAAACATCATATCACAGCAACACATGTACATCCATGTGTACAGCAGAACAATTTGTAATAGCTAAATTTTGGAAATAATTCAAATACCCACTGACTGAGGAAAGGATAAAAAAGATGTGTTATTTTTATATGATGAAATACTACTCAGATATAAAGATAAACTCAAAACTTTTTTTAGGTAAATGGATGCAACTTAAAACCATGCTTATAAGTGAAATAAATCGAACTCACATGTGTAAGGACCATATTGTCTCCCTAGTGTAAGAAGCTGAAAGAGTAAATAAGATCTGAATTGTATAATAGATATAAAATGGGAAAAAAACTGTTAAAAAAGAAAGAGAAACTGGGATAGAGGATAGGAGTAAAGAAGTAAAGGAAAAGTAAATAGATATATGTACATACACAAGATAGTTAAAATAGTTAGAGTACTATTTTTTTTTTACATTTTATTTAAAGAGAAAAAAAAAACAGAAAAAAGGGTGGCAACAATACAGAATTCCAAAGGGAAAAAAAAGAGAAAAAACACTAAGAAATCACTAGTTGATAAATTACATATTGTCATCTTGGATGTAGTTGTTCAAGTTACAAAATTAAAGAATACATGGTAGACATTCAAACAGTGAGACTGCAAACAGTTCTGCTCAAAGATCCAACAAAGATTCAGCAATATGCTCATCTATTTTACAGACTCAAACATACATGCAGTTATATCCCTTAGAGCTCCTTCTTTTCCTCTCTTTTTTTATAATAGCAATTACACATTTTGGGTTTTATTACTCTTATATTTCTTACCATTTTTTACACTAGAGACACAATGTGATATTTATAAATATGATTCTTATTTATTTCACTAATGAGGATAGTCTCAAGTTGTCTCCATTTACCTATGAAGGCCTCAAGATCATCCTTTTTATAGCTGAGTAATATTCCATTGTATAAAAATACCATGTCTTTTCCATCCACTCTGTGGTTAATGGGCATCTTGGTTGTTTCCAAGATTTAGCTATCACGAATTGTGCTGCTATGAACATGGGTGCACGTATATCACTGTGTTATGACCTTTTCATTCAGTTTTTCTGGGAAAATACCCAGGTTGGGAATAGCTGGATTGAATGGAGCTTCCAAGCCTAGTCTTGTGATTCTCCATATTGATTTCTATAATGGTTGCACCAGTCTACACTCCCACCAACAGTGGAGCAGTGTTCCTTTTTACCTGCAGCCTCGCCAACATTTGTTATCAGTTGATTTCTTGATGGCAGCTATTCTTTCTGGAGTGAGGTGAAATCTCAAAGTTGTTTTAATTTGCGTTTCTTGAATGACCAGTGATGGTGAATGTTTCTTCATGTATTTATTTGCCATTTGTATGTCTTCCTCTGAGAACTGTGTTCATCTCAGATGCCCATTTTTGGAGAGGGCCTTTGAATTTGGGGGGCTTGGTATTTTTCAGTTCTTTATATGTTCTAGATATAAGTCCTTTGTCTGAGGGGTTGCTGGCTAAAATTCTTTCCCATTCTGTGGGTTTTCTTTTCTCTCTGTTGATGATTTCTTTTGAAGTGCAGAAACTTTTCAATAATATGAGATCCCAGTTGTTGATTATTTGAAGTGCTTCCCGTGCAGTTTGCGTTTTGTTCATGAATTCTCTGCCTACCCCTATGTCTCCAAGACTTCTACCTACCTTGTCTTCAAGTATATTTAGTGTTTCTTTTAATATTTAGGTCTTTGATCCATTTTGCCTTTAGTTTTGTGCATGGTGATATGCATGGATCTAGTTTCAGTCTTCAGCATGTAGAGAGCCAATTTTTCCAACACCATTTACTAAAGAGACTATCCTTCTTCCAGTGGACATATTTAGCTCCTCTGTCAAATATCAGGTGGCTGAGTGTCTTTGTAGTTGTACTTCCATCTTCTAATCTGCTCCATTGAGTCTCAGGTCTATTTTTTTGCCAGTACCAAGCTGATTTTATCACTGTGGCTTTATAGTACTGTTTCAAGTCAGGAATTGAGATGCCTCCTGCCTTGCTTTTGTTGCCCAGAATTGGCTTTGCTATTCTAGGTTTCTTCTGTTTTCAAATGGAATTTAGGAGTGTTTTCTCTAGATCTGTGAGGTATGTCAGTGGTATTTTGATTGGGATTGTGTCAAATCTGTATAACAGTTTGGGGAGTATGGCCATTTTCACAATGTTTGTTCTTCCTAGCCAAGAGCAAGGAATATCCTTCCATTTACTTTCTAATATCCTCTTCAATCTCCATTTTCAGTGTGGTATAATTTTCAGCATATAGATCTTTTTCAGTCTTAGTTAGGTTGATTCCTAAGTATTTCATTTTTTTAGATGTTACTGTAAAGGGCGATATTTCCATAATTTCTCTCTCAGTGAGTTTTTTGTTTGTGTACAGGAATGCTATTGATTTTTGAGCATTGACTTTGTAATCAGCTACACTGCTGAACTTGTTTATTATGTCTAGTAGTCTTTTAATGGAATTTTTTGGGTCTTCTATATAGAGTATCATGTCATCTGCAAATAGTGATAGTTTAACTTCTTCCTTTCCTATCTCTATTCCTTTTATTTCTCTCTCTTGTCTGATTGCCTGGGCTAGTGTTTCCAGAACTATATTGAAAAGGAGTGATGAGAGTGGACATCCTTGTGTTGTTCCTGACTTTAAAGTGAAAGCTTTCAGTTTTTGTCCATTTAGTATAATGTTGGCTGTTGGTTTGTCATAGATGGCTCTAGACACCATGTATTCTGAGTTTCTGAAGGTTTTTTTTTTATCATGAACATGTATTGGACTTTATCAAAAGAGTTTTCTCCATCTATTGAGATGACTATGTAGTTTTTGCTTTTGGCTCTGTTGATGTGGTGTATTACATTTATTGATTTGCATATGTAAAACCATCTCTGCATTCCTGGAATGAACCCCACTTGGTCATGATGTATAATCTTCTTGATGATTTGCTGCATGCTATTTGCCAATATTTTATTGAGAATCTTTGTATCAATGTTCATTAGTGAGTTTGGCCTATAGTTCTCCTTTTTGGTTGGGTCATTCTCTTGTTTTGGTATGAGGGTAATATTTGCCTCCAGGAATGGTTTAGGGAGGATTGCTTTCCTTTCAATTTCATTGATGTGTTTAAGGCATATTGGCATCAAATCCTCTCTAAATTTCTTGTAGAATTCATCTATGAATCCATCAGGATCTTGGATTTTCTTTGTTGGTAAGTTTTTAATTACATTTTCAATTTCAATGGTTGATATTGGGTTGTTCAAAATTGCTCTATCTTCTTGGTTGAGCTTTGGTAGTTCATATGCTTCTAGAAATCTGTCCATTTCCTCTGTGTTTTCCACTCTATGTGAGTAGAGATTTTCAAAATAGGTATTCATGATCTTTTTAATTTCCATGGGATCTGTAGTAATTTCTCCCTTTTCAGTTCTTATTGCATGAATTTGGGTTTTTTCTTTCTTTCTCTTGATAAGGTTAGCTAGGGGTTTGTCAATTTTGTTTATTCTCTCAAAAAACCAGCCTTTTGATTCTTTAATTATTTGTTTTTTTAGCTTCAATTGCATTGATTTCTGTTCTCATCTTTACAATTTCCTCTCTTCTATGAGTTTTGGGTTTAACTTGCTCTTCTTTTTCTAGATGCTTGAAATGAAGCATTAGGTTGTTTATTTGTGCTCATTCTGTCTTCTTGATATGACAATTTATTGCTATATATTTTCCTCTTAAGACCACTTTCATTGCATCCCACAGGTTGCAGTACCTCATTTCTGCATTTTCATTGAATTGTAGGTATTGCTTTATTTCTTCTTTAATTACATATGTAGCCCACTGGTTGTTCAAAAGGTTTTTATTTAATTTTTTTGCAATATCTTTTGCCATTTATTTCCAATTTCAGAGCACTGTGGTCAGATATTATGCATGGGATAATTTCAATAACTTTGCATTTATTTTAGAATATTTTATGGGATAATGTATGGTCTATTTTGGAGAATGTCCCATATGCAGCTGAGAAGAATGTGTATTCTGATGCAGGTGAGGGATCATTCTGTAAACATCTACTAAGTCCAATTGCTCACAGATATGATTCAGTTCTATTATTTCTTTGCTGACTTTTTGTCTAGTTGATCTCTCTCTTTGTGACAATAGGCTGTTAAGATCCCATGTTAAAATTGTGTTCTGTGTATTTGGTTTTTCATGTCCATTAGTATCTGTCTGATATAGTTGGGTGCTCCTATATTTGGTGCATATATATTTATAATTGTTAGTTCTTCCTCTTGAATTTTTCCACTAATGAGTAGGTAGTGACCTTCTGTATCTTTTAATCATTTTAGGTTTGAAGTTCACATTGTCTGCAAATAGAATAGTTACCCCTGCTTTTTTCTGGGTTCCAGTTGCATGGAATACTGTTTTCCATCCTTTGACTTTTAATCTATGAGTTTCCTTTTGGGCCAGATGAGTTTCTTGTATAGAGAATATTGTAGGATCATGTTTCTTTATCCATTCTTTCAATCTATTTCTTTTTATAGGTGAATTGAGGTCATTTACATTTATGGATATCACTGATATGTACTGGCTCAACTTGGCCATGTTATGTTCCAGTTGTTCGCTTTCTATTTTCCCCCTTATTTAATTGCTTGTCCTACCTCATGGTTTCTTTCTGTTGTTGTTCTACTTCTAATCTGTTGTTGTTCTAAATTGTGGTCATTTTTATCTCTGTCTAGTATGTCTTTCAGTGCTTTTTCTAGGGTTGTTTTGGTGGACATGAATTTCTTCAGTTGTTCTTTGTTATGGAAGTGTTTTAAATTTGAATGGAAGTTTTGCTTGTACATCACTCTGGATTGAAAGTTGTTTTCTTTCAAACTCACTCCAAGCTCTTCTTGAGTTGATGGTTTGTGCTGAAAAGTCTGCTGTGATTCTAATGGGCTCTCCTTGGTAGGTGAGTTGTGTCTTTTCTCTAACAGTTTTTAGTATTCTGTTTTTATGCTGTATGTCTGAGATCTTAATTATTGTGTTTCTGGGTATAGATTTATATTGGTCTTGACTGTTTGGTGTTCTATATGCTTCACTTATCTGCATGACAACTTTTTTCCCCAAGTTTGGGAAATTTTCTGCTGTTACTTCTGTGAATATTTTAGTTATGTCTCTTGCATTGATTCCTGCATCTTCACTAATGCCTATTAATGTTATATTGTTACTCTTAGCATCATCTTGAAGCTTCTGGACTGTCATTTCATGGTGCTTTGTTATTTTTAGAAGTTCTATCCTTTCATGATCACTAATTGCGATCCTGTCCTCAAGGTCTGAAATCCTATCCTCAGCTTCATTTAAACAGTTTTGCACACTTTCAATAAAATATTTTGCTTCTTGGATGTCTCTTTGAGTTTGTTTCTCTTTGAATTCTGCTTGTTTTCTATATTGTTCATTCAAGGTTTCAATCAGTTTCCCATGCTCCTGTACTTTTTTCTCTATTTCTTCTTTATTCGTGTTCCATAACTCCTTTACTAAGGTTGTTATTTCTATCTTTACATGGGAAAGTACTTCTAATTTGATTTCCTCTATAGCCTGATGCAGTTGCTGGTTTTTTTTTTTTTTTAATTTCACTCATTATCTTTTCAGAGATTTCCGGTGTGTTACTTTTGATGTTCTCTATTTCAATGTCTTCTGTACTTGCTCCCAGTGGACTAGATGTTTGAGACTGAATTTTGCTTTTTCATTTTGCCTTTTTCCTCTTTTGAGTTAGTGTTTGGTCCTTCAATCCCACTTGTGTCAACTGTTGGTAGTGTGTATCTTGAGGTCCTAATGTAAGGTTGATGTTCAATTGCTGGGCCCCACAGTGAATATGTGGCCAGTCATCTGACTTCTTGTTGCAGGGCCTGTTGGTTGAGTCCTGTATTCTTCCTGGGCTGACAAGCCTAATAGTATTGATGTAGGTCAACCCCTACTTCCTGCTATTCCTTTATCTTCAAGTTATTCCAGGTCATCAAATCTCCCTGTCTATAGTGTTTGTGTTGGCTGAGGCCCTACTGTGTCCCTATTGTGTGTCTGTGTGTCTCATAAGCTCTTTTAATTTCCTTCAAGTTGGGAGATTCCTTCTTGGCACCTTTCTCACTCTGTCTTATGTTTTCTGTGTGTACAAAGGGGTCACCCACACTCTTGTCAGACTCACCAAGGTCTTACAGTTAGTTGGAGGAGGCTTTACTCCTGGCCCTATTTACCCACTATATGCCACTATTTTAGGGGCATACTCACCACACTGACTGATTCCTGCTGAGATCTTCTGTTTGGGTGTGGCAGTTACTGTAGCTCCCTTCAAGTTAGCAAAGTTAATCTGCTGTAGTCCAAGATTCGCCTGTGAGCAAAGTTCCAAGTTTTCTCAGTGTGCTGGGATTCTGCTGGAGTGCGCAGACAGGGTCCGTGGCTGGATTCTGGGCCCTGCTTGCTGCTTGGAGTTCACTGGGCATGGCCCCGATTAGGTCCTGTCCCTCTCCTGCACCTTGGGGTTGTTTCATACAAAGGGCATGAAGTTCCAAGTTTTCTCCATGCGCTGGGATTTTGCCGGAGCACATGGTCAGGGCCCATGGCTGGATTCTGGGCCCTACTTGCTCACTAATTTCTGTTAGTTCATTGAAAAGACAAGTTTTGCCTTATATGGCTTGATCAATTTTTCATGCTTATTACTTGTAATATGTGCACCTACTTTGAAAATAATAATGTGCAGCGTGTTAACATTGTTACTCTCCTGCTATCTTGTTTTGAAATTGTGTACCTTTTTATTTTTTCTCTTTAAAATTGAAAAAAAAATGTTAAAAAAGATAATAAAGCATATGATGATATAGTGAAACAGCTTGGAGAAACTCTTAAGTATCATAAAACACTAGTTATTATTGTGATCTCAAGAGGAACAACTGTCCAGGAAAGAGAATATAATATCTGCAGAAAAAAAAATTATGTTCAAGTTCTGGTTCTGCTACTTGCTAGGTGTGAGCCTCTTAGCCTCAGTGTACTTGTACTTTCTTATTTCAGTGAGATATTTATGACATACAAACACACCATGAAGAATATTTTAAGAATTAGTTTGCTAGATATAACTCAGTTTTATGAACACAAAAGGTAGGTGGAGTTCAGATTAAAAACTAGAAATAAAACAATGTAGCAGAACTATAATCTATTTCTATTATTTTAAATTCATTATTTGTTAATAAAGGATGTAAGTTTGGGGGCCACTACCAATATTGTAAAGTAAAAAGAAGATAGTTCAAAAATTACAATGGATTTTCTATATACATTTTACTAGATTTATCAATCATAAAACATCACTTTTGCTTCTCTATCGTTTCAAGGTCTTTCTTGCACACGCACATGCACACACACACACACACACACACACACACAGAGGAACGCATTTTCTGTTGTTGCTATGTGCTCCCAAAAGCAGTCTCCTGTCCTAAGACAAAGAGTAGGAGGGAACCTATTGTAGTTTCAACACAATACCCTAAGATGTTTTGTTTTCATGGGTCCTTTCTGCAGAGTCTGGTGGACACTGCTCAGCCCCGCCTTTCCCAGTGAGGTGCCTCCTGCTGCTGCAGAGCCTCCTTTCTTCCCTGTGTGGACCACTGTTGGCTAACTTGTCTACACTGCACTATACACCTCCCTAGGCTTTAGGCAACATTGACACATCCCATCAGGTGACATCTTTAGGTCCATGATGGCTTTCTCAGTCCATCTTTCTCTTATCAGTGAAGGAATCTGAGCTACTTCTTTTAAAGTAATAAAGTCAAGAGACTCTTGAAACACTGGTTTGGCTTTTTCTGTTTCCTGTTTTTGTTCCATATCCAAATACATATTTTCTTTCAGATTTTTTTCTAGATAGGCATTTTAAAGTAAAATTTCTCTCCAATGCATGCTATCAATAATAAAACACAATACTTTTGAAACTATGTGGGAGAAGGTTGGGTCTCAATGATAAGTTCTTTTGTCTAGAATATACAAGACCTCGAGTTTGTAAAACAAAACTAATCAAAACCAATAAGCCCTATATTTTACTGTGTCTCAGATGGTTATTATCATTACTGTTATCACAAATACTAATGTTGAAATAAATACATTACCTTTTGTTTGCTTTTCATTTCATTATTAGTCTTGGTTACATTATTCTTGACAAATTATTGTAATTCTGATGGACCTTTATCTTATCATAGACGCTGGTAAGAGGACTTCACTGAGACATCTGTTCTATCTTCCCATGTTGCCCAAAGTTTTGGGGCACTGTTCACAGTGAGACTTATTCTGCTTTATCAAAACAATAGGATAAGGATTCTTAGTCATGCTTCAAACCAGATTTTACAAAGGAAACAAAGGGCAGGAAGTATGGGGTGAAAGTCCACACACACAAACATGCACACACACACACAAACACCACTGAGTCTATTGTCCTAAAATTATGTGGATAAAATTTTTGGGGATCTGAGATAAAATTTTCCCTGAAAGAATGAGATAGAAATTCAAAAAAGGTTTTATCTTCATAGCCTCAAGCCACAAGGAAGCTGATATGCTCCTGAAAATCTTCCAAGAATTCTGGAGATGATAAAAAATTAATATTGAGATAAATAGATAAAATCTTATATAATTGTTTCATGCAATATAAATGAAAACATAGGACCTTCATGAATATATTGTTTTGAAGCCTTTAATATTAAATATATGAAGCCACTAAATTAATAAATTGCTCGCCAAAGCATATATTTTAATTATTGATATCACATTTACCACAGTTTACTGGGAAAAACAAGGAAACAATTTATATTCTAGTGTTCTCTTTATTGAGCAATAGCATGATCTCCAGCTACTTTGAAACCATAGAATCTAAAAATTTAGAGTTGTTGTGCCTTCTAAGGCCAGTGAAGTCACTGGCCACATGGAGCAACCAGCAAGTCCATATTCAGATATGGCATAAATGTAAGTCTACTGAATTTTAATGAACTAGTAAAGATAATATTTAAAGAGTTGGTATGAATAAAGGTAATACTAAATGTCATTTTTATAGTTGAAAATGTTGAGAGCACAATATTTGGGCTATATGTTTTCATCAAATATACTATTAAAATAAATTTTACCTATTTCTTACACAATGTAACTAATAGAAAATTCTATATTTCTGTGGATATTGCTGGATTGCAATGCAATCTTACAAGTACTTGTAGATATAGTACCTTTGATAAATAGCTAAACATTTGGGGTTTTATTGGCCAAAAAGGGATAGATTTAAAGTACCTTTGTCACATGCTTCACATGGTTAAAACTTGAGGAAAATGAGTGAAACAGAGAGTTACAGAAGAAGAAATATTGTATGGTTTCCTTTGTGTGAGAGCTCTGGTGTAGCAGGAATAGTGGAAACACAAGGCTCAAGGCTGCTTTCTGTAGACCTGGATGGGGAGGGATAGAAAGTTTTTCCCTGGAAAAAGTTGTACCAGATGAAAAAGTTGTAGAGATTCATGACACACTAGTGTGACAGTAGTTAACACTACTAAGTTGAACACTTACCATTGTTTGTTGAGCAAGTTTTATATTATGTGTTTTTTTAACCAGAATTAAGAATAAACAAGAGTGCAAAGAAAAAAGTCTGTCTGTGTTTCAAAACAAGGCAAATCCTTCAAGGTTTAATTTATACATTTCTGGCCATATTTACTACTTTCAGGGGAATGGCAGGCATTTGATTTGAATTGTAGGAGACTCCAAGAATACAAGTTTTATAAGAAATTAAATAAAATCATTCCTTTTCCCAATTGGTTTTAGAGAAACCATTAGTTATTTTACATGGATTACCAACAATGTTGGTATAAACTACTTATCCCAGTGACTATTTTTCCAGATGTTTGTAATATTTGAAAAATGAAGCATAAAACCAATAGTACCTTCTTTAGGATTTGTGAGTTGTATCCAAAGACCATGTCCTTTGCCATACATGAGTTTCTTACAAGAAATTAAAATCAAAATTTATTGCAATGTGCACTTCAAAGTTAACAGATTAACTCCTCAATTTTGCTTGAAGCCTAGCTTCAGAGCTACTACATAATTCCTAGAGCCTTAAGAGGTCACTGTATTGACTACAAGTTTACAAATATGAATTAATTAAATCAAACAGAATGAAGCACTGTCCTTTCCAGGGTACTTCTTTTTTTGCATTCAATTTCAAGGTGAAAATTAGTCCCCTCTGTCACATCAGTGCTTACAATCAAATTGTAATTAATAATGACAACTTCTTATTGAAATAATTGCAATTACTATTTGATGAGGGTGTGAAAAATCATGTCTTTGCATAGAGAATCAACAAGACATATATTGTAAAATAAAAACCACCTTCCCCATGAATATGAATTATAATTTGAAATAGTGAAGGAAATCTGAATCAATAGATATAATATGCTTGATATAACTTTAAAACAATAAATGAAGATGCATATAAACCAACAAGTATGTCATCAATTGGACAACTATGAAACATTAAAATCTCCACAAAACAAGATATCCCATTAGTTGCTAGTTAAAATCTAGCCCTTCTGTTGTTGTAGTTAATGAGCACAGACATAAAAGAAACACACTCAGGCCTGTAGAACAAGATGTGGTTTGCTGGCAGAGATAAAATTTAAGTGAAAAAAAAATGAGTCTTAATTCCAATTATATATCAAGTGATATTTTTCAGATGTTTAATGCTTTTGAACTAAAACTTTAGGAAACAAGCAAAAGTGCAATTTATGGGAAAAAATTAACCCCAACTGACCTGGAATCTCAAAATGCTATGAAATTACATCTTTGTACCAGTTTCTTTGTACATGCTTTGAAGAAAGAAACAATACAAGGAAAATTATATGATGCTGTATATCAGTCAGATTTTACTCTGATTCTGTCTTGACATCCCGCACTGCAGCCAGACTAATCAATTATCAGCTTGGAAAAAGTAGTCTCTGTGTTAGTTTATAGGTTTTGGGTTGATTGTACAGTGAAATTGGTTTACTGTCCAGTAGAAACATACCAAAGTCTCCTGAAGAGACAGACAGTTACAGGGTAAATTATCTTCCTTTTCTTTCATGTCTGTCTTGTTATTTCCTTCATTCTTCTAAATTCTTGTTTTTCAGATTACAAAATTTGATTACAGATGTACTTGTTAGAGACACTGGTAAAGGGACTGCCATGCATCCCTTTTCCCCTCTCCCATTCTTCCACATTACTGTTTTCCCTTTTTCTTGAAGTGAGCAATGAGTCTACTTCAATACCCTAATGCACTGGGGGTACTGAAGCTGCGAGTATCTATTATCAAAATTCTGGTCAGAATTATAATTGGTCCTTTCAGCAGGCTTAAGGTGTTTTTCCTTGTTTGTTTGTATTTTGTTTTGTGTTTCTTTTTTTGTATTTTATTTTGTATTTTTTTGTAATTTTTCTTTGGCTTTTTGCTCTTGGCTTTCAACTCTCAACTCGTCCCTTTTTCCTCTGCACAATATTAAATGTAAAGCTTGCAGATGTGCAGAAAGCTTGCCATCCCAAGAATAAAATGCAAGTGTAAGGATTTCAAGAAGCAAAGAGAAAGATTCTGGGTGTTTGCAAAACCTTGAATAGCTTCACCAATTCTAGATTTCCTTCAGTAAATTTTTTGTTATGTGATGAAAAATCACCCTGACCAGTTTATGCTTCTACATTATCTGTTTCTTAATTAAAGCTGTCCCTGGTGAGTAAAAATTGTGTTGATTCCAGCTTTTTGGTATTGTGAGTTCAATCTGAACCTATTCAATGAAATACGTAAGTATCTTCTCTTCAGAGAACCACAAGTGTTGTGCGCTATTTCCCTGTGATGCCGCATTTATTGATCTGCGTGGAGCGCCACAAACCAGTCGTTTTCCAGTTAACTGACTTCATGCACATTGAATATTCTTCTGGAAAGGGGAGCCAGCTTCCCTGAAAGTTGGTCCCTACAAGTGGTCAACATCAGTTTTCTTGTTCACAGTTGATTCAACCTCAACCATTCCATGTGTGTCACGAAACATGACAGTCTTTCACCAAGTCACTTGATCCTGCCCATTGCTCTATTTTTGAAGTCTAGTTTCACAACAAAACCTTTTATCTGTGTATTGTCTAGCTACAGAGCAGTGGTTTTCTCAATGGAACTAATAAGGCAGGTAGGTAAGCATCCTGTAGGGCACAAGAAGAACGAAGAACGAGTGAACACTAAACGTCAGCAGTACCAAGGCTGAGGAATAATTTTACCCTTAAGTGTACTTTAGAATTAAATGGGGAATTCTACAATAGTTCTTATACTTGAACTATATCCCCTGGAAATATTAATTTAAGAATTTTGGAGCTAAGCCCACATATATTTGAAAGCTATCCAACTAATTAAAACTACAGCGATAGTTGAGAAACACAGCAAGGAACATAATCCTTAATTTTGGAGAACAGTCTAGGGATGGTGAAAAAAGAGGCTAAGACCACAAGAAAAATGGCTCGGAATGAGGCCAAAGGTAAGGCTTTCTGTGAGAAAATTAATTCCAAGGTGAAAAGTGAGGGAGATCGAGAAAAGTTATTGTAAAACTTGTAAGATATCGTTGGAAAAGAACTTTCAAGACAGCATGAATAACTTGAAGGTGTTACAGGTCAATATTTTAAGATTATTTTTGGTTTTGGTTTTAGTTTTTGTTAGTAAGAGTTATTTTCCTAGGAATTATTATGCTGAACAGAAACCAAAATGTCTTCTGTAATTCCATTTTCTCATCTTGGCTCTATAAACAGTTCCCCTACAAACATTTCAGTATTTAAAATCTTAGGGTAGTATGATTGTTTCTATAGTTCATAACTACCTGCCACCTTTAGCTTCAAAAATATGAACTAATATCACATTTTTTAGGGCAGTTATTGGATAATGCCCCTACCTTCAAATTTTTGATATTTAAACAAGGAATTGATTAAACTTTATTTTCTTCCAAGGAATCTGTACTCCAAATCTCTTTGTATGTGGGAACATTTATTTTTTTCAAGTCACAGAAAGCCTTAATTTGGTTAACTCTAAGGATTGCTTATCAGTCTTTTATATATGGCCAAACTCATCTTAATTTTGCAACATCTATAAAAGTATTACATCTTTGACTTTTGTTTAGTTTCATAATTCATTTGAAATATGATTATGAAAAGAAAATATGTGCTTGTAATATTCCAATGCTAATTAAGTAATAGCTAGTTTCTTCTGAGAATGTTTTCCATCAAGGATTGATGCATAGATCTCTGACAGTAAAATGATTAATTCTCACACTTCATTTTTCATCCTTATGAGATCCATCAAACACCAGTGAAGTCTTGGTTGCAATATCGAAAGTGAGCAATTTGATGGTATTCATTTTGCATACTTGAAAATATAAATAAAATACCATAAATGAACTTTTAACACATGTGGCAACAATACACAGAAGTCCTCCTTTACATTCTAAGACTCTCAGGGGATGAAAAACACTACAGATAATACAGAACCTTATGTATACCATATTTTTTCCTATACCTACATATACAAATTTGTGCCTTATCTAATTTAACTAAATACTTATGATGTACTACTTATGGCTGCATTGCTTGCACTTTGAAGATTAGCTCATTTTTTTCCCATTTTCACAATTTCACAAGTAGGTTTTTCTTATTATAGATCTCAGCAACCTCAGCATTCAAATTGTTTCTTTGCCTGTCAAGAGCTTTCATCTTTTTTCCTTTAAGAAAACTATATGGCTTCTTTTTTAAAAAAAAATGCAATTTATATCACTACTCTTATTCTTTGTGGTTGCTATTAAGCAAATAAGGTTTACCTTAAGACAAGCACTGTGATACTACACTCAATCTAATAAGAGATTGCTACTGAATGACTAGTGGATGGGTAACATATACAGTATGGAAACACTAGACAGAAGGATTATTCACATCCTTGGCAGGACAAAATGTGATGGTACAGGATTTTATCATGTTACTCAGAATGCTGAGCATTTTTAAATTTATGAATTATTTCTAGAATTCTCTATTAAATATTTTTGTATCAGTGCTGATCATAGGTAAATGAAACCTCAGAAAGCAAAGCCATGCCTAAGAATGTTACTGCTTATTGTGGCTTATATCTAGATGTTCCCCCAACAAAGCCTCATGCAGTCATGGGGATGCTATTGAAGGTGGCTGAATCTAGGGTGTGTGACCCTGAGAACAAGGTTGGTATGCTGGAATTACGGGTGTGAGTGCTACCTGCCCTAAAGGTAGGTAGCCTGGATAAAATATAAAGGCAGAAAGAGGGCTTTTGCTTATTCCTTGCAGCTTGGAGCTTTCTGCCCACCTGCTCTGTGATGCTTCTCTGCCATGCCACCTGCCATGGAGCCAACCAGCTATGAACTAAAACCTCTACAAAGTTGAACTACAATAAAACTTTCTTCCTTTATTCTTGGGTGTCAGGTATTTTTGTCTCAACAGCAAGAACGATAATAAGACTACTATACCAACATAATCTTCATTTTCCTTTCATCTGGTTCAATGGCTTAGCAGTAGGTACTAACTAGAAACTATAGGTTTTGGAATATTAGTACCTATTATTAAACCATTGAATCAGATGAAAGGCAAATGAAGATTATGTTGGTATAGTAGTCTTATTATCGTTCTTGCTGTTGAGGTAAAACATTCTCTTTCTTTTTGTTTCTTTCTTTTTATTCTTCATTCCTTCTTTTCTTTGTTTTGTCCATTTTTTTTTCTTTGAGACAGGGTCTCGGTAAGTCACTGAGTTGCCCAAACTAGCAATCCTTCTGCCTCAGCCTTCCAAAGTGCTGGGATTAAAAGTGTGCCCAATCACACTTGGCCCCAAAACTCAGTTTATTTTGCAATACAGCACACATAAGTGAGGCACATATTTTTATGAAAGTTATTCTTACAATATGCAAGCAAGGCAGTGTAATGTTTTCCATCCTGCAATTGTTAATTGTAAAAATTCCTTATATATACATAGTGAAGTTCAAACTGCAATTTGAAAAAACATTAAACAAGATCATTTGAAGGAAAAGTACAGATTAAGACCTGGTGAGATGGTGCATGTTTTTAATCTCAGCACTCAGGAGGCTGAGGCAAAGGATCACTGAGAGTTAGGTTACACAGTGAATTCAAGACCAGTCTGAACTGTATAGTGAAACCCCTTCTCAAAAAGACCAAAGAGAGAGACAAAGAGAGGAGAGAGAGAGA